>CAWVNZ010000168.1:0-293866 GCA_963930735.1 Dioctria linearis | reverse complement strand
TGCGACAGTAAAAAATTATTTTTTTGCAAAATTTACTATAGAAAACACAGTCCCTGGAGTAATTAAAATTTGCGACAGTAAAAAATTATTTTTTGAAAAATTTACTGTAGAAAAGGTAATCCCTGGCGCAATTAAAATTTACGACAGTAAAAAATTATTTTTTGAAAAATTTACTGTAGAAAAGGCAATCCCTGCCGCAATTAAAATTTGCGACAGTAAAAAATTATTTTTGAAGAATTTACTATAGAAAAGGTAATCCCTGGCGCAATTACAAATTGCGACAGTAAAAATTTATTTTTTTGCAAAATTTACTATAGAAAAGGCAATCCCTGGCGTAATTAAAATTTGCGAAAGTAAAAAATCATTTTTTTGCAAAATTTACTGTAGAAAAGGCAGTCCCTGGCGCAATTAAAATTTGCAACAGTAAAAAACTATTTTTTGTAAAATTTACTGTAGAAAAGGCAAACCTTGGCGCAATTAAAATTTGCGACAGTAAAAAATTAATTTGTGAATAATTTACTATAGAAAAGGCAATCCCTGGCGTATTTAAAATTTGCGACAGTAAAAAATTATTTTTTGAAAAATTTACTGTAGAAAAGGCAATCCCTGGTGTAATTAAAATTTGCGACAGTATAAAATTATTTTTTGAAAAATTTACTGTAGAAAAGGCAATCCCTGGCGTATTTAAAATTTGCGACAGTAAAAAATTATTTTTTGAAAAAATTTACTATAGAAAAGGCAATCCCTGGCGCAATTAAAATTTGCGACAGTAAAAAATTTATTTTTTGAAAAATTTACTATAGAAAAGGCAATCCCTGGCGGATTTAAAATTTGCGACAGTAAAAAATTAATTTTTGAAAAATTTACTGTAGAAAAGGCAATCCCTGGCGCAATTAAAATTTGCGACAGTAGAAAATTATTTTTTGAAAAATTTACTGTAGAAAAGGCAATCCCTGGCGTAATTAAAATTTGCGACAGTAAAAAATTAATTTTTGAAAAATTTACTATAGAAAAGGCAATCCCTGGCGTAATTAAAATTTGCGACAGCAAAAAATTATTTTTTGAAAAATTTACTATAGAAAAGGCAATCCCTGGCGCAATTAAAATTTGCGACAGTAAAAAATTAATTTGTGAAAAATTTAATATAGAAAAGGCAATCCCTGGCGTAATTAAAATTTGCGACAGTAAAAAATTAATTTGTGAAAAAATTACTATAGAAAAAGCAATCCCTGGCGCAATTAAAATTTGCGACAATAAAAAATTATTTTTTGAAAAATTTACTGTAGAAAAGGCAATCCCTGGCGCAATTAAAATTTGCGACAGTATAAAATTAAATTTTGAAAAATTTACTATAGAAAAGGCAATCCCTGGCGTATTTAAAATTTGCGACAGTGAAAAATTATTTTTTGAAAAATTTACTGTAGAAAAGGCAATCCCTGGCGTAATTAAAACTTGCGACAGTAAAAAATTATTTTTTGAATAATTTACTATAGAAAAGGCAATCCCTGGCGCAATTAAAATTTGCGACAGTATAAAATTATTTTTTGAAAAATTTACTGTAGAAAAGGCAATCCCTGGCGCAATTAAAATTTGCGACAATAAAAAATTATTTTTTGAATAATTTACTATAGAAAAGGCAATCCCTGGCGCAATTAAAATTTGCGACAATAGAAAATTATTTTTGAAAAATTTACTGTTGAAAAGGCAATCCCTGGCGCAATTACAATTTGCGACAGTATTAAATTCAATTTTGAAAAGTTTACTATAGAAGAGGCAATCCCTGGCGCAATTAAAATTTGCGACAGTAAAAAATTTATTTGTGAAAAATTTACTATAGAAAAGGCAATTCCTGGCGGATTTAAAATTTGCGACGGAAAAAAATTAATTTTTGAAAAATTTACTCTAGAAAAGGCAATCCCTGGCGTAATTAAAATTTACGACAGTAAAAAATTATTTTTGAAAAATTTACTGTAGAAAAGGCAATCCCTGGCGCAATTAAAATTTGCGACAGTATAAAATTAGATTTTGAAAAATTTACTATAGAAAAGGCAATCCCTGGCGTAATTAGAATTTGCGACGGTAAAAAATTAATTTGTGAATAATTTACTATAGAAAAGGCAATCCCTGGCGTATTCAAAATTTGCGACAGTAAAAAATTAATTTTGAAAATTTTACTATAGAAAAGGCAATCCCTGGCGCAATTAAAATTTGCGACAGTAAAAAATTATTTTTTGAAAAATTTACTGTAGAAAAAGCAATCCCTGGCGCAATTAAAATTTGCGACAGTATAAAATTAAATTTTGAAAAATTTACTATAGAAAAGGCAATCCCTGGCGTAATTAAAATTTGCGACAGTAAAAAATTAATTTGTGAATAATTTACTATAGAAAAGGCAATCCCTGGCGTCTTTAAAATTTGCGAAAGTAAAAAATTAATTTGTGAAAAATTTACTATAGAAAAGGCAATCCCTGGCGCAATTAAAATTTGCGGCAGTAGAAAATTATTTTTTGAAAAATTTACTGTAGAAAAGGCAATACCTGGCGCAATTACGATTTGCGACAGTATTAAATTAAATTTTGAAAAGTTTACTATAGAAAAGGCAATCCCTGGCGCAATTAAAATTTGCGACAGTAAAAAATTAATTTTTGAAATATTTACTGTAGAAAAGGCAATCCCTGGCGTAATTAAAATTTGCGACAGTAAAAAATTAATTTGTGAATAATTTACTATAGAAAAGGCAATCCATGGCATATTTAAAATTTGCGACAGTAAAAAATTATTTTTTGAAAAATTTACTGTAGAAAAGGCAATCCCTGGCGTAATTAAAATTTGCGGCAGTAGAAAATTATTTTTTGAAAAATTTACTGTAGAAAAGGCAATACCTGGCGCAATTACGATTTGCGACAGTAAAAAATTATTTTTTGAAAAATTTACTGTAGAAAAGGCAATCCCTGGCGCAATTAAAATTTGCGACAGTATAAAATTAGATTTTGAAAAATTTACTATAGAAAAGGCAATCCCTGGCGTAATTAGAATTTGCGACGGTAAAAAATTAATTTGTGAATAATTTACTATAGAAAAGGCAATCCCTGGCGTATTTAAAATTTGCGACAGTAAAAAATTAATTTTGAAAATTTTACTATAGAAAAGGCAATCCCTGGCGCAATTAAAATTTGCGACAGTAAAAAATTATTTTTTGAAAAATTTACTGTAGAAAAAGCAATCCCTGGCGCAATTAAAATTTGCGACAGTATAAAATTAAATTTTGAAAAATTTACTATAGAAAAGGCAATCCCTGGCGTAATTAAAATTTGCGACAGTAAAAAATTAATTTGTGAATAATTTACTATAGAAAAGGCAATCCCTGGCGTCTTTAAAATTTGCGAAAGTAAAAAATTAATTTGTGAAAAATTTACTATAGAAAAGGCAATCCCTGGCGCAATTAAAATTTGCGGCAGTAGAAAATTATTTTTTGAAAAATTTACTGTAGAAAAGGCAATACCTGGCGCAATTACGATTTGCGACAGTATTAATTTAAATTTTGAAAAGTTTACTATAGAAAAGGCAATCCCTGGCGCAATTAAAATTTGCGACAGTAAAAAATTAATTTTTGAAATATTTACTGTAGAAAAGGCAATCCCTGGCGTAATTAAAATTTGCGACAGTATAAAATTAAATTTTAAAAAATTTACTATAGAAAAGTCAATCCCTGGCGTATTTAAAATTTGCGACAGTAAAAAATTATTTTTGAAAAATTTACTGTAGAAAAGGCAATCCCTGGCGTAATTAAAACTTGCGACAGTAAAAAATTATTTTTTGAATAATTTACTATAGAAAAGGCAATCCCTGGCGCAATTAAAATTTGCGACAGTATAAAATTATTTTTTGAAAAATTTACTGTAGAAAAGGCAATCCCTGGCGCAATTAAAATTTGCGACAGTAAAAAATTATTTTTTGAATAATTTACTATAGAAAAGGCAATCCCTGGCGCAATTAAAATTTGCGACAGTAGAAAATTATTTTTGAAAAATTTACTGTAGAAAAGGCAAGCCCTGGCGCAATTACAATTTGCGACATTATTAAATTAAATTTTGAAAAGTTTATTATAGAAAAGGCAATCCCTGGCGCAATTAAAATTTCAGACAGTAAAAAATTAATTTGTGAAAAATTTACTGTAGAAAAGGCTATCCCTGGCGCAATTAAAACTTGCGACAGTAAAAAATTAATTTGTGAACAATTTACTATAGAAAAGGCAATCCCTGGTGCAATTAAAATTTGCGACAGTAAAAAATTATTTTTTGAAAAATTTACTGTAGAAAAGGCAATCCCTGGCGCAATTAAAATTTGCGACAGTAAAAAATTATTTTTTGAATAATTTACTATAGAAAAGGCAATCCCTGGCGCAATTAAAATTTGCGACAGTAGAAAATTATTTTTTGAAAAATTTACTGTAGAAAAGGCAAGCCCTGGCGCAATTACAATTTGCGACATTATTAAATTAAATTTTGAAAAGTTTATTATAGAAAAGGCAATCCCTGGCGCAATTAAAATTTCAGACAGTAAAAAATTAATTTGTGAAAAATTTACTGTAGAAAAGGCAATACCTGGCGGATTTAAAATTTGCGACAGTGAAAAATTTATTTTTGAAAAATTTACTCTAGAAAAGGCAATCCCTCGCGCATTTAAAATTTGCGACAGTAAAAAATTATTTTTTGAAAAATTTACTGTAGAAAAGGCAATCCCTGGCGCAATTAAAATTTGCGACAGTATAAAATTAAATTTTGAAAAATTTACTATAGAAAATGCAATCCCTGGCGTATTTAAAATTTGCGACAGTAAAAAATTATTTTGTGAATAATTTACTATAGAAAAGGCAATCCCTGGCGCAATTAAAATTTGCGACAGTACAAAATTAATTTTTGAAAACTTTACTATAGAAAAGGCAATCCCTGGCGCAATTAAAATTTGCGACAGTAAAAAATTATTTTTTGAAAAATTTACTGTAGAAAAGGCAATCCCTGGCGCAATTAAAATTTGCGACAGTATAAAATTAAATTTTGAAAAATTTACCATAGAAAAGGCAATCCCTGGCGTAATTAAAATTTGCGACAGTAAAAAATTAATTTGTGAATAATTTACTATAGAAAAGGCAATCCCTGGCGTCTTTAAAATTTGCGAAAGTAAAAAATTAATTTGTGAAAAATTTACTATAGAAAAGGCAATCCCTGGCGCAATTAAAATTTGCGACAGTAAAAAATTATTTTTTTGAAAAATTTACTATAGAAAAGGCAATCCCTGGCGTATTTAAAGTTTGCGACAGTAAAAAATTAATTTTTGAAAAATTTACTATAGAAAAAGCAATCCCTGGCGTAATTAAATTTTGCGACAGTAAAAAATTATTTTTTGAAAAATTTACTATAGAAAAGGCAATCCCTGGGGCAGTTAAATTTTGCGACAGTAAAAAATTAATTTGCGAAAAATTTACTATAGAAAAGTCAATCCCTGGCGTATTTAAAATTTGCGCCAGTAAAAAATTAATTTGTGAAAAATTTACTACAGGAAAGGTAATTCCTGGCGTATTTAAAATTTGCGGCAGTAAAAAACTATTTTTTGAAAAATTTACTGCAGAAAAGGCAATCCCTGGCGTAATTAAAACTTGCGACAGTAAAAAAATTTTTTTTTGAATAATTTACTATAGAAAAGGCAATCCCTGGCGCAATTAAAATTTGCGACAGTATAAAATTATTTTTTGAAAAATTTACTGTAGAAAAGGCAATCCCTGGCGCAATTAAAATTTGCGACAGTAAAAAATTATTTTTTGAATAATTTACTATAGAAAAGGCAATCCCTGGCGCAATTTAAATTTGCGACAGTAAAAAATTATTTTGTGAATAATTTACTATAGAAAAGGCAATCGCTGGGGTATTTAAAATTTGCGACAGTAAAAAATTAATTTTGAAAACTTTACTATAGAAAAGGCAATCCCTGGCGCAATTAAAATTTGCGACAGTAAAAAATTAATTTTTGAAATATTTACTGTAGAAAAGGCAATCCCTGGCGTAATTAAAATTTGCGACAGTAAAAAATTAATTTTTGAAAAATTTACTATAGAAAAGGCAATCCCTGGCGTAATTAAAATTTGCGACAGTAAAAAATTAATTTGTGAAAAAATTACTATAGAAAATGCAATCCCTGGCGCAATTAAAATTTGCGACAATAAAAAATTATTTTTTGAAAAATTTACTGTAGAAAAGGCAATCCCTGGCGCAATTAAAATCTGCGACAGTATAAAATTAAATTTTAAAAAATTTACTATAGAAAAGTCAATCCCTGGCGTATTTAAAATTTGCGACAGTAAAAAATTTATTTT
Source organism: Dioctria linearis (assembly GCA_963930735.1). NCBI lineage: Eukaryota > Metazoa > Arthropoda > Insecta > Diptera > Asilidae > Dioctria > Dioctria linearis. The sequence goes on along the minus strand of CAWVNZ010000168.1, from coordinate 287,496 downwards.
TTGAAAAATTTACTGTAGAAAAGGCAATCCCTGGCGTAATTAAAACTTGCGACAGTAAAAAATTATTTTTTGAATAATTTACTATAGAAAAGGCAATCCCTGGCGCAATTAAAATTTGCAACAGTATAAAATTATTTTTTGAAAAATTTACTGTAGAAAAGGCAATCCCTGGCGCAATTAAAATTTGCGACAGTAAAAAATTATTTTTGAATAATTTACTATAGAAAAGGCAATCCCTGGCGCAATTAAAATTTGCGACAGTAGAAAATTATTTTTGAAAAATTTACTGTAGAAAAGGCAAGCCCTGGCGCAATTACAATTTGCGACATTATTAAATTAAATTTTGAAAAGTTTATTATAGAAAAGGCAATCCCTGGCGCAATTAAAATTTCAGACAGTAAAAAATTAATTTGTGAAAAATTTACTGTAGAAAAGGCAATCCCTGGCGCAATTAAAACTTGCGACAGTAAAAAATTAATTTCTGAACAATTTACTATAGAAAAGGCAATCCCTGGTGCAATTAAAATTTGCGACAATACAAAATTATATTTTGAAAAATTTACTATAAAAAAGGCAATACCTGGCGGATTTAAAATTTGCGACAGTAAAAAATTAATTTTTGAAAAATTTACTCTAGAAAAGGCAATCCCTCGCGCAATTAAAATTTGCGACAGTAAAAAATTATTTTTTGAAAAATTTACTGTAGAAAAGGCAATCCCTGGCGCAATTAAAATTTGCGACAGTATAAAATTAAATTTTGAAAAATTTACTATAGAAAATGCAATCCCAGGGCGTAATTAAAATTTGCGACAGTAAAAAATTATTTTGTGAATAATTTACTATAGAAAAGGCAATCCCTGGGGTATTTAAAATTTGCGACAGTAAAAAATTAATTTTTGAAAACTTTACTATAGAAAAGGCAATCCCTGGCGCAATTAAAATTTGCGACAGTAAAAAATTATTTTTTGAAAAATTTACTGTAGAAAAGGCAATCCCTGGCGCAATTAAAATTTGCGACAGTATAAAATTAAATTTTGAAAAATTTACTATAGAAAAGGCAATCCCTGGCGTAATTAAAATTTGCGACAGTAAAAAATTAATTTGTGAATAATTTACTATAGAAAAGGCAATCCCTGGCGTCTTTAAAATTTGCGAAAGTAAAAAATTAATTTGTGAAAAATTTACTATAGAAAAGGCAATCCCTGGCGCAATTAAAATTTGCGACAGTAAAAAATTATTTTTTTGAAAAATTTACTATAGAAAAGGCAATCCCTGGCGTATTTAAAGTTTGCGACAGTAAAAAATTAATTTTTGAAAAATTTAGTATAGAAAAGGCAATCCCTGGCGTAATTAAATTTTGCGACAGTAAAAAATTATTTTTTGAAAAATTTACTATAGAAAAGGCAATCCCTGGGGCAATTAAATTTTGCGACAGTAAAAAATTAATTTGCGAAAAATTTACTATAGAAAAGTCAGTCCCTGGCGTAATTAAAATTTGCGCCAGTAAAAAATTAATTTGTGAAAAATTTACTACAGGAAAGGCAATTCCTGGCGTATTTAAAATTTGCGGCAGTAAAAAACTATTTTTTGAAAAATTTACTGCAGAAAAGGCAATCTCTCGCGTAATTAAAACTTGCGACAGTAAAAAAAATTTTTTTGAATAATTTACTATAGAAAAGGCAATCCCTGGCGCAATTAAAATTTGCGACAGTATAAAATTATTTTTTGAACAATTTACTGTAGAAAAGGCAATCCCTGGCGCAATTAAAATTTGCGACAGTAAAAAATTATTTTTTGAATAATTTACTATAGAAAAGGCAATCCCTGGCGCAATTAAAATTTGCGACAGTAAAAAATTATTTTGTGAATAATTTACTATAGAAAAGGCAATCGCTGGGGTATTTAAAATTTGCGACAGTAAAAAATTAATTTTTGAAAACTTTACTATAGAAAAGGCAATCCCTGGCGCAATTAAAATTTGCGACAGTAAAAAATTATTTTTTGAAAAATTTACTGTAGAAAAGGCAATCCCTGGCGCAATTAAAATTTGCGACAGTATAAAATTAAATTCTGAAAATTTTACTATAGAAAAGGCAATCCCTGGCGTAATTAAAATTTGCGACAGTAAAAACTTAATTTGTGAATAATTTACTATAGAAAAGGCAATCCCTGGCGTCTTTAAAATTTGCGAAAGTAAAAAATTAATTTGTGAAAAATTTACTATAGAAAAGGCAATCCCTGGCGCAATTAAAATTTGCGACAGTAAAAAATTATTTTTTTGAAAAATTTACTATAGAATAGGCAATCCCTGGCGTATTTAAAGTTTGCGACAGTAAAAAATTAATTTTTGAAAAATTTACTATAGAAAAGGCAATCCTTGGCGTAATTAAATTTTGCGACAGTAAAAAATTATTTTTTGAAAAATTTACTATAGAAAAGGCAATCCCTGGGGCAATTAAATTTTGCGACAGTAAAAAATTAATTTGCGAAAAATTTACTATAGAAAAGTCAATCCCTGGCGTAATTAAAACTTGCGACAGTAAAAAATTATTTTTTGAATAATTTACTATAGAAAAGGCAATCCCTGGCGCAATTAAAATTTGCGACAGTATAAAATTATTTTTTGAAAAATTTGCTGTAGAAAAGGCAATCCCTGGCGCAAATAAAATTTGCGACAGTAAAAAATTATTTTTTGAATAATTTACTATAGAAAAGGCAATCCCTGGCGCAATTAAAATTTGCGACAGTAGAAAATTATTTTTTGAAAAATTTACTGTAGAAAAGGCAATTCCTGGCGCAATTACAATTTGCGACAGTTTTAAATTAAATTTTGAAAAGTTTACTATAGAAAAGGCAATCCCTGGCGCAATTAAAATTTGCGACAGTAAAAAATTAATTTGTGAAAAATTTACTGTAGAAAAGGCAATCCCTGGCGCAATTAAAACTTGCGACAGGAAAAATTAATTTGTGAACAATTTACTATAGAAAAGGCAATCCCTGGTGCAATTAAAATTTGCGACAATAAAAAATTATATTTTGAAAAATTTACTATAGAAAAGGCAATCCGTGGCGGATTTAAAATTTGCGACAGTAAAAAATTAATTTTTGAAAATTTACTATAGAAAAGGCAATCCCTGGCGTAATTAAAACTTGCGACAGTAAAAAATTAATTTGTGAAAAATTTACTGTAGAAAAGGGCAATCCCTGGCGTAATTAAAACTTGCGACAGTAAAAAATTATTTTTTGAATAATTTACTATAGAAAAGGCAATCCCTGGCGCAATTAAAATTTGCGACAGTATAAAATAACTTTTTGAAAAATTTACTGTAGGAAAGGCAATCCCTGGCGCAATTAAAATTTGCGACAGTAACAAATTATTTTTTGAATAATTTACTATAGAAAAGGCAATCCCTGGCGCAATTAAAATTTGCGACAGTAGAAAATTATTTTTTGAAAAATTTACTGTAGAAAAGGCAATCCCTGGCGCAATTACAATTTGCGACAGTATAAAATTAAATTTTGAAAAATTTACTATAGAAAAGGCAATCCCTGGCGCAATTATAATTCGCGACAGTAAAAAACTAATTTTTGAAAAATTTACTATAGAAAAGGCAATCGCTGGCGCAATTAAAATTTGCGACAGTAAAAAATTATTTTTTGAATAATTTACTATAGAAAAGGCAATCCCTGGCGCAATTAAAATTTACGACAGTAAAAAATTATTTTTGAAAAATTTACTATTGAAAAGGCAATTCCTGGCGGATTTAAAATTTGCGACAGTAAAAAATTAATTTTTGAAAAATTTACTGTAGAAAAGGCAATCCCTGGCGCAATTAAAATTTGCGACAGTATAAAATTAAATTTTGAAAAATTTACTATAGAAAAGGCAATCCCTGACGTAATTGAAATTTGCGACAGTAAAAAATTAATTTGTGAATAATTTACTATAGAAAAGGCAATCCCTGGCCCTGGCGCAATTACAATTTGCGACAATATAAAATTAAATTTTGAAAAATTTACTATAGAAAAGGCAATCCCTGGCGCAATTAAAATTTGCGACAGTAAAAAATTAATTTGTGAAAAATTTACTGTAGGAAAGGCAATCCCTGGCGCAATTAAAACTTACGACAGTTAAAAATTAATTTGTGAATAATTTACTATAGAAAAGGCAATCCCTGGGGCAATTAAAATTTGCGACAGTATAAAATTAAATTTTGAAAAATTTACTATAGAAAAGGCAATCCCTGGCGTAATTAAAATTTGCGACAGTAAAAAATTATTTTTTGAAAAATTTACTCTAGAAAAGGCAATCCCTGGCGCAATTAAAATTTGCGACAGTATAAAATTAAATTTTGAAAAATTTACTATAGGAAAGGCAATCCCTGGCGTAATTAAAATTTGCGACAGTAAAAAATTAATTTGTGAAAAATTTACTATAGAAAAGTCAATCCCTGGGGCAATTAAATTTTGCGACAGTAAAAAATTAATTTGCGAAAAATTTACTATAGAAAAGTCAATCCCTGGGGTAATTAAAATTTGCGACGGTAAAAAATTAATTTGTGAAAAATTTACTATAGGAAAGGCAATCCCTGGCGCAATTAAAACTTGTGACAGTTAAAAATTAATTTGTGAAAAATTTACTATAGAAAAGTCAATCCCTGGCGTAATTAAAATTTGCGACAGTAAAAAAATATTTTTTGAAAAATTTACTATAGAAAAGGCAATCACTGGGGCAATTAAATTTTGCGACAGTAAAAAATTAATTTGTGAAAAATTTACTATAGAAAAGTCAATCCCTGGCGTAATTAAAATTTGCGACAGTAAAAAATTAATTTGTGAAAAATTTACTATAGGAAAGGCAATCCCTGGTGTATTTAAAATTTGCGACAGTAAAAAATTAATTTGTGAAAAATTTACTGTAGAAAAGGCAATCCCTGGCGCAATTAAAACTTGCGACAGTTAAAAATTAATTTGTGAATAATTTACTATAGAAAAGACAATCCCTGGCGCAATTAAAATTTGCGACAGTAAAAAATTATTTTTTGAAAAATTTACTGTAGAAAAGGCAATCCCTGGCGCAATTAAAATTTGCGACAGTATAAAATTAAATTTTGAAAAATTTACTATAGGAAAGGCAATCCCTGGCGTAATTAAAATTTGCGACAGTAAAAAATTAATTTGTGAAAAATTTACTATAGAAAAGTCAATCCCTGGGGCAATTAAATTTTGCGACAGTAAAAAATTAATTTGCGAAAAATTTACTATAGAAAAGTCAATCCCTGGCGTAATTAAAATTTGCGACAGTAAAAAATTAATTTGTGAAAAATTTACTATAGGAAAGGCAATCCCTGGCGCAATTAAAACTTGCGACAGTTAAAAATTAATTTGTGAATAATTTACTATAGAAAAGGCAATCCCTGGCGTCTTTAAAATTTGCGAAAGTAAAAAACTAATTTGTGAAAAATTTACTATAGAAAAGGCAATCCCTGGCGCAATTAAAATTTGCGACAGTAAAAAATTATTTTTTTGAAAAATTTACTATAGAAAAGGCAATCCCTGGCGTATTTAAAGTTTGCGACAGTAAAATATTAATTTTTGAAAAATTTACTATAGAAAAGGCAATCCCTGGCGTAATTAAATTTTGCGACAGTAAAAAATTATTTTTTGAAAAATTTACTATAGAAAAGGCAATCCCTGGGGCAATTAAATTTTGCGACAGTAAAAAATTAATTTGCGAAAAATTTACTATAGAAAAGTCAATCCCTGGCGTAATTAAAATTTGCGACAGTAAAAAATTAATTTGTGAAAAATTTACTATAGGAAAGGCAATCCCTGGCGTATTTAAAATTTGCGACAGTAAAAAATTATTTTTTGAAAAATTTACTGTAGAAAAGGCAATCCCTGGCGTAATTAAAACTTGCGACAGTAAAAAATTATTTTTTGAATAATTTACTATAGAAAAGGCAATCCCTGGCGCAATTAAAATTTGCGACAGTATAAAATTATTTTTTGAAAAATTTACTGTAGAAAACGCAATCGCTGGCGCAATTAAAATTTGCGACAGTAAAAAATTATTTTTTGAATAATTTACTATAGAAAAGGCAATCCCTGGCGTATTTAAAATTTGCGACAGTAAAAAATTAATTTTTGAGAAATTTACTATAGAAAAGGCAATCCCTGGCGTAATTAAAATTTGCGACAGTAAAAAATTATTTTTTGAAAAATTTACTAGAGAAAAGGCAACCCCTGGGGCAATTAAATTTTGCGACAGTAAAAAATTAATTTGTGAAAAATTTACTATAGAAAAGTCAATCCCTGGCGTAATTAAAATTTGCGACAGTAAAAAAATAATTTGTGAAAAATTTACTATAGGAAAGGCAATCCCTGGTGTATTTAAAATTTGCGACAGTAAAAAATTATTTTTTGAAAAATTTACTGTAGAAAAGGCAATCGCTGGCGCAATTAAAACTTGCGACAGTAAAAAATTATTTTTTGAGTAATTTACTATAGAAAAGGCAATCCCTGGCACAATTAAAATTTGCGACAGTAGAAAATTATTTTTTGAAAAATTTACTATAGAAAAGGCAATCCCTGGCGACTTTAAAATTTGCGAAAGTAAAAAATTAGTTTGTGAAAAATTTACTATAGAAAAGGCAATCCCTGGGGTAATTAAAACTTGCGACAGTAAAAAATTATTTTTTGAGTAATTTACTATAGAAAAGGCAATCCCTGGCGCAATTAAAATTTGCGACAGTATAAAATTATTTTTTTAAAAATTTACTGTAGAAAAGGCAATCCCTGGCGCAATTAAAATTTCCGACAGTAAAAAATTATTTTTTGAATAATTTACTATAGAAAAGGCAATCCCTAGCGCAATTAAAATTTGCGACAGTAGAAAATTTTTTTTGAAAAGTTTACTGTAGAAAAGGCAATCCCTGGCGCAATTACAATTTGCGACAATATAAAATTAAATTTTGAAAAATTTGCTATAGAAAAGGCAATCCCTGGCGTAATTAAAATTTGGGACAGTAAAAAATTAATTTTTGAAAAATTTACTATAGAAAAGGCAATCCCTGGCATATTTAAAATTTGCGACAGTAAAAAATTAATTTATGAATAATTTACTGTAGAAAAGGCAATCCCTGGCGCAATTAAAATTTGCATCAGTTAAAAATTATTTTTTTGAATAATTTACTATAGAAAAGGCAATCCCTGGCGTATTTAAAATTTGCGACAGTAAAAAATTAATTTTTGAGAAATTTACTATAGAAAAGGCAATCCCTGGTGTATTTAGAATTTGCGACAGTAAAAAATTATTTTTTGAAAAATTTACTGTAGAAAAGGCAATCCCTGGGGTAATTAAAACTTGCGACAGTAAAAAATTATTTTTTGAGTAATTTACTATAGAATAGGCAATCCCTGGCGCAATTAAAATTTGCGACAGTATAAAATTATTTTTTTAAAAATTTACGGTAGAAAAGGCAATCCCTGGCGCAATTAAAATTTCCGACAGTAAAAAATTATTTTTTGAATAATTTACTATAGAAAAGACAATCCCTAGCGCAATTAAATTTGCGACAGTAGAAAATTTTTTTTGAAAAGTTTACTGTAGAAAAGGCAATCCCTGGCGCAATTACAATTTGCGACAATATAAAATTAAATTTTGAAAAATTTACTATAGAAAAGGCAATCCCTCGCGCAATTAAAATTTGCGACAGTAAAAAATTAATTTGTGAAAAATTTACTGTAGAAAAGGCAATCCCTGGCGCAATTAAAACTTGCGACAGTTAAAAATTAATTTGTGAATAATTTACTATAGAAAAGGCAATCCATGGCGCAATTAAAATTTGCGACAGTATAAAATTAAATTTTGAAAAATTTACTATAGAAAAGGCAATCCCTGGCGTAATTTAAATTTGCGACAGTAAAAAATTAATTTGTGAAAAATTTACTATAGAAAAATCAATCCCTGGCGTAATTAAAATTTGCGACAGTAAAAAAATAATTTGTGAAAAATTTACTATAGGAAAGGCAATCCCTGGTGTATTTAAAATTTGCGACAGTAAAAAATTATTTTTTGAAAAATTTACTGTAGAAAAGGCAATCGCTGGCGCAATTAAAACTTGCGACAGTAAAAAATTATTTTTTGAGTAATTTACTATAGAAAAGGCAATCCCTGGCGCAATTAAAATTTGCGACAGTAGAAAATTATTTTTTGAAAAATTTACTATAGAAAAGGCAATCCCTGGCGACTTTAAAATTTGCGAAAGTAAAAAATTAGTTTGTGAAAAATTTACTATAGAAAAGGCAATCCCTGGCGTAATTAAAATTTGGGACAGTAAAAAATTAATTTTTGAAAAATTTACTATAGAAAAGGCAATCCCTGGCATATTTAAAATTTGCGACAGTAAAAAATTAATTTATGAATAATTTACTGTAGAAAAGGCAATCCCTGGCGCAATTAAAATTTGCATCAGTTAAAAATTATTTTTTTGAATAATTTACTATAGAAAAGGCAATCCCTGGCGTATTTAAAATTTGCGACAGTAAAAAATTAATTTTTGAGAAATTTACTATAGAAAAGGCAATCCCTGGTGTATTTAAAATTTGCGACAGTAAAAAATTATTTTTTGAAAAATTTACTGTAGAAAAGGCAATCCCTGGGGTAATTAAAACTTGCGACAGTAAAAAATTATTTTTTGAGTAATTTACTATAGAAAAGGCAATCCCTGGCGCAATTAAAATTTGCGACAGTATAAAATTATTTTTTTAAAAATTTACTGTAGAAAAGGCAATCCCTGGCGCAATTAAAATTTCCGACAGTAAAAAATTATTTTTTGAATAATTTACTATAGAAAAGGCAATCCCTAGCGCAATTAAAATTTGCGACAGTAGAAAATTTTTTTTGAAAAGTTTACTGTAGAAAAGGCAATCCCTGGCGCAATTAGAATTTGCGACAATATAAAATTAAATTTTGAAAAATTTACTATAGAAAAGGCAATCCCTGGCGTAATTAAAATTTGGGACAGTAAAAAATTAATTTTTGAAAAATTTACTATAGAAAAGGCAATCCCTGGCATATTTAAAATTTGCGACAGTAAAAAATTATTTTTTGAAAAATTTACTGTAGAAAAGGCAATCCGTGGCATATTTAAAATTTGCGACAGTAAAAAATTAATTTATGAATAATTTACTGTAGAAAAGGCAATCCCTGGCGCAATTAAAATTTGCATCAGTTAAAAATTATTTTTGTGAATAATTTACTATAGAAAAGGCAATCCCTGGCGTATTTAAAATTTGCGACAGTAAAAAATTAATTTTTGAGAAATTTACTATAGAAAAGGCAATCCCTGGTGTATTTAAAATTTGCGACAGTAAAAAATTATTTTTTTAAAAATTTACTGTAGAAAAGGCAATCCCTGGGGTAATTAAAACTTGCGACAATAAAAAATTATTTTTTGAGTAATTTACTATAGAAAAGGCAATCCCTGGCGCAATTAAAATTTGCGACAGTATAAAATTATTTTTTTAAAAATTTACTGTAGAAAAGGCAATCCCTGGCGCAATTAAAATTTCCGACAGTAAAAAATTATTTTTTGAATAATTTACTATAGAAAAGGCAATCCCTAGCGCAATTAAAATTTGCGACAGTAGAAAATTTTTTTTGAAAAGTTTACTGTAGAAAAGGCAATCGCTGGCGCAATTACAATTTGCGACAATATAAAATTAAATTTTGAAAAATTTACTATAGAAAAGGCAAACCCTGGCGTAATTAAAATTTGGGACAGTAAAAAATTAATTTTTGAAAAATTTACTATAGAAAAGGCAATCCCTGGCATATTTAAAATTTGCGACAGTAAAAAATTATTTTTTGAAAAATTTACTGTAGAAAAGGCAATCCCTGGCATATTTAAAATTTGCGACAGTAAAAAATTAATTTATGAATAATTTACTGTAGAAAAGGCAATCCCTGGCGCAATTAAAATTTGCATCAGTTAAAAATTATTTTTTTGAATAATTTACTATAGAAAAGGCAATCCCTGGCGTATTTAAAATTTGCGACAGTAAAAAATTAATTTTTGAGAAATTTACTATAGAAAAGGCAATCCCTGGTGTATTTAAAATTTGCGACAGTAAAAAATTATTTTTTGAAAAATTTACTGTAGAAAAGGCAATCCCTGGGGTAATTAAAACTTGCGACAGTAAAAAATTATTTTTTGAGTAATTTACTATAGAAAAGGCAATCCCTGGCGCAATTAAAATTTGCGACAGTATAAAATTATTTTTTTAAAAATTTACTGTAGAAAAGGCAATCCCTGGCGCAATTAAAATTTCCGACAGTAAAAAATTATTTTTTGAATAATTTACTATAGAAAAGGCAATCCCTAGCGCAATTAAAATTTGCGACAGTAGAAAATTTTTTTTGAAAAGTTTACTGTAGAAAAGGCAATCCCTGGCGCAATTACAATTTGCGACAATATAAAATTAAATTTTGAAAAATTTACTATAGAAAAGGCAATCCCTGGCGTAATTAAAATTTGGGACAGTAAAAAATTAATTTTTGAAAAATTTACTATAGAAAAGGCAATCCCTGGCATATTTAAAATTTGCGACAGTAAAAAATTAATTTATGAATAATTTACTGTAGAAAAGGCAATCCCTGGCGCAATTAATATTTGCATCAGTTAAAAATTATTTTTTTGAATAATTTACTATAGAAAAGGCAATCCCTGGCGTATTTAAAATTTGCGACAGTAAAAAATTAATTTTTGAGAAATTTACTATAGAAAAGGCAATCCCTGGTGTATTTAAAATTTGCGACAGTAAAAAATTATTTTTTGAAAAATTTACTGTAGAAAAGGCAATCCCTGGGGTAATTAAAACTTGCGACAGTAAAAAATTATTTTTTGAGTAATTTACTATAGAAAAGGCAATCCCTGGCGCAATTAAAATTTGCGACAGTAGAAAATTATTTTTTGAAAAATTTACTATAGAAAAGGCAATCCCTGGCGACTTTAAAATTTGCGAAAGTAAAAAATTAGTTTGTGAAAAATTTACTATAGAAAAGGCAATCCCTGGCGTAATTAAAATTTGGGACAGTAAAAAATTAATTTTTGAAAAATTTACTATAGAAAAGGCAATCCCTGGCATATTTAAAATTTGCGACAGTAAAAAATTACTTTATGAATAATTTACTGTAGAAAAGGCAATCCCTGGCGCAATTAAAATTTGCATCAGTTAAAAATTATTTTTTTGAATAATTTACTATAGAAAAGGCAATCCCTGGCGTATTTAAAATTTGCGACAGTAAAAAATTAATTTTTGAGAAATTTACTATAGAAAAGGCAATCCCTGGTGTATTTAAAATTTGCGACAGTAAAAAATTATTTTTTGAAATATTTACTGTAGAAAAGGCAATCCCTGGGGTAATTAAAACTTGCGACAGTAAAAAATTATTTTTTGAGTAATTTACTATAGAAAAGGCAATCCCTGGCGCAATTAAAATTTGCGACAGTATAAAATTATTTTTTTAAAAATTTACTGTAGAAAAGGCAATCCCTGGCGCAATTAAAATTTCCGACAGTAAAAAATTATTTTTTGAATAATTTACTATAGAAAAGGCAATCCCTAGCGCAATTAAAATTTGCGACAGTAGAAAATTTTTTTTGAAAAGTTTACTGTAGAAAAGGCAATCCCTGGCGCAATTACAATTTGCGACAATATAAAATTAGATTTTGAAAAATTTACTATAGAAAAGGCAATCCCTGGCGTAATTAAAATTTGGGACAGTAAAAAATTAATTTTTGAAAAATTTACTATAGAAAAGGCAATCCCTGGCATATTTAAAATTTGCGACAGTAAAAAATTATTTTTTGAAAAATTTACTGTAGAAAAGGCAATCCCTGGCTTATTTAAAATTTGCGACAGTAAAAAATTAATTTATGAATAATTTACTGTAGAAAAGGCAATCCCTGGGGTAATTAAAACTTGCGACAGTAAAAAATTATTTTTTGAGTAATTTACTATAGAAAAGGCCATCCCTGGCGCAATTAAAATTTGCGACAGTATAAAATTATTTTTTTAAAAATTTACTGTAGAAAAGGCAATCCCTGGCGCAATTAAAATTTCCGACAGTAAAAAATTATTTTTTGAATAATTTACTATAGAAAAGGCAATCCCTAGCGCAATTAAAATTTGCGACAGTAGAAAATTTTTTTTGAAAAGTTTACTGTAGAAAAGGCAATCCCTGGCGCAATTACAATTTGCGACAATATAAAATTAAATTTTGAAAAATTTACTATAGAAAAGGCAATCCCTGGCGCAATTAAAATTTGCGACAGTAAAAAATTAATTTGTGAAAAATTTACTGTAGAAAAGGCAATCCCTGGCGCAATTAAAACTTGCGACAGTTAAAAATTAATTTGTGAAAAATTTACTGTAGAAAAGGCAATCCCTGGCGCAATTAAAACTTGCGACAGTTAAAAATTAATTTGTGAATAATTTACTATAGAAAAGGCAATCCATGGCGCAATTAAAATTTGCGACAGTATAAAATTAAATTTTGAAAAATTTACTATAGAAAAGGCAATCCCTGGCGTAATTTAAATTTGCGACAGTAAAAAATTAATTTGTGAATAATTTACTATAGAAAAGGCAATCCCTGGCGTATTTAAATTTTGCGACAAAAAAAATTAATTTTTGAAAAATTTACTATAGAAAAGGCAATCCCTGGCGCAATTAAAATTTGCGACAGTAAAAAATTATTTTTTGAAAAATTTACTGTAGAAAAGGCAATCCCTGGCGCAATTAAAATTTGCGACAGTATAAAATTAAATTTTGAAAAATTTACTATAGAAAAGGCAATCCCTGGCGTAATTAAAATTTGCGACAGTAAAAAGTTAATTTGTGAAAAATTTACTATAGAAAAGTCAATCCCTGGGGCAATTAAATTTTGCGACAGTAAAAAATTAATTTGCGAAAAATTTACTATAGAAAAGTCAATCCCTGGCGTAATTAAAATTTGCGACAGTAAAAAATTAATTTGTGAAAAATTTACTATAGGAAAGGCAATCCCTGGCGCAATTAAAATTTGCGACAGTAAAAAATTATTTTTTTGAAAAATTTACTATAGAAAAGGCAATCCCTGGCGTATTTAAAGTTTGCGACAGTAAACAATTAATTTTTGAAAAATTTACTATAGAAAAGGCAATCCCCTGGCGTAATTAAATTTTGCGACAGCAAAAAATTATTTTTTGAAAAATTTACTATAGAAAAGGCAATCCCTGGGGCAATTAAATTTTGCGACAGTAAAAAATTAATTTGCGAAAAATTTACTATACAAAAGTCAATCCCTGGCGTAATTAAAATTTGCGACAGTAAAAAATTAATTTGTGAAAAATTTACTATAGGAAAGGCAATCCCTGGCGTATTTAAAATTTGCGACAGTGAAAAATTATTTTTTGAAAAATTTACTGTAGAAAAGGCAATCCCTGGCGTAATTAAAACTTGCGACAGTAAAAAATTATTTTTTGAATAATTTACTATAGAAAAGGCAATCCCTGGCGCAATTAAAATTTGCGACAGTATAAAATTATTTTTTGAAAAATTTACTGTAGAAAAGGCAATCCCTGGAGCAATTAAAACTTGCGACAGGAAAAAATTAATTTTTGAACAATTTACTATAGAAAAGGCAATCCCTGGTGCAATTAAAATTTGCGACAGTAAAAAATTATTTTTTGAATAATTTACTATAGAAAAGGCAATCCCTGGCGCAATTAAAATTTGCGACAGTAGAAAATTATTTTTTGAAAAATTTACTATAGAAAAGGCAATCCCTGGCGTCTTTAAAATTTGCGAAAGTAAAAAATTAGTTTGTGAAAAATTTACTATAGAAAAGGCAATCCCTGGCGTAATTAAAATTTGGGACAGTAAAAAATTAATTTTTGAAAAATTTACTATAGAAAAGGCAATCCCTGGCATATTTAAAATTTGCGACAGTAAAAAATTAATTTATGAATAATTTACTGTAGAAAAGGTAATCCCTGGCGCAATTAAAATTTGCATCAGTTAAAAATTATTTTTTTGAATAATTTACTATAGAAAATGCAATCCCTGGCGTATTTAAAATTTGCGACAGTAAAAAATTAATTTTTGAGAAATTTACTATAGAAAAGGCAATCCCTGGCGTAATTAAAATTTGCGACAGTAAAAAATTATTTTTTGAAAAATTTACTAGAGAAAAGGCAATCCCTGGGGCAATTAAATTTTGCGACAGTAAAAAATTAATTTGTGAAAAATTTACTATAGAAAAGTCAATCCCTGGCGTAATTAAAATTTGCGACAGTAAAAAAATAATTTGTGAAAAATTTACTATAGGAAAGGCAATCCCTGGTGTATTTAAAATTTGCGACAGTAAATAATTATTTTTTGAAAAATTTACTGTAGAAAAGGCAATCCCTGGGGTAATTAAAACTTGCGACAGTAAAAAATTATTTTTTGAGTAATTTACTATAGAAAAGGCAATCCCTGGCGCAATTAAAATTTGCGACAGTATAAAATTATTTTTTTAAAAATTTACTGTAGAAAAGGCAATCCCTGGCGCAATTAAAATTTCCGACAGTAAAAAATTATTTTTTGAATAATTTACTATAGAAAAGGCAATCCCTAGCGCAATTAAAATTTGCGACTGTAAAAAATTATTTTTTGAAAAATTTACTATAGAAAAGGCAATCCCTTGCGTAATTTAAATTTGCGACAGTAAAAAATTAATTTGTGAATAATTTACTATAGAAAAGGCAATCCCTGGCGTATTTAAATTTTGCGACAGTATAAAATTAAATTTTGAAAAATTTACTATAGAAAAGGCAATCCCTGGCGCAGTTATAATTTGCGACAGTAAAAAATTAATTTTTGAAAAATTTACTATAGAAAAGGCAATCCCTGGCGCAATTAAAATTTGCGACAGTAAAAAATTATTTTTTGAATAATTTACTATAGAAAAGGCAATCCCTGGCGCAATTAAAATTTGCGACAGTAAAAAATTATTTTTTGAAAAATTTACTATAGAAAAGGCAATTCCTGGCGGATTTAAAATTTGCGACAATAAAAAATTAATTTTTGAAAAATTTACTGTAGAAAAGGCAATCCCTGGCGCAATTAAAATTTGCGACAGTATAAAATAAAATTTTGAAAAATTTACTATAGAAAAGGCAATCCCTGGCGTAATTAAAACTTGCGACAGTAAAAAATTAATTTTTGAAAAATTTACTGTAGAAAAGGCAATCCCTGGGGTAATTAAAACTTGCGACAGTAAAAAATTATTTTTTGAGTAATTTACTATAGAAAAGGCAATCCCTGGCGCAATTAAAATTTGCGACAGTATAAAATTATTCTTTTAAAAATTTACTGTAGAAAAGGCAATCCCTGGCGCAATTAAAATTTGCGACATTAAAAAATTATTTTTTGAATAATTTACTATAAAAAAGGCAATCTCTAGCGCAATTAAAATTTGCGACAGTAGAAATTTTTTTTTTGAAAAGTTTACTGTAGAAAAGGCAATCCCTGGCGCAATTACAATTTGCGACAATATAAAATTAAATTTTGAAAAATTTACTATAGAAAAGGCAATCCCTGGCGCAATTAAAATTTGCGACAGTAAAAAATTAATTTGTGAAAAATTTACTGTAGAAAAGGCAATCCTTGGCGCAATTAAAACTTGCGACAGTTAAAAATTAATTTGTGAATAATTTACTATAGAAAAGGCAATCCCTGGCGCAATTAAAATTTGCGACAGTAAAAAAAATTTTTTTTGGAAAATTTGCTATAGAAAAGGCAATCCCTGGCGGATTTAAAATTTGCGACAGTAAAAAATTACTTTTTGAAAAATTTACTATAGAAAAGGCAATCCCTGGCGTAATTAAAATTTGAGACATTAAAAAATTAATTTGTTAAAAATTAACTGTAGAAAAGGCAATCCCTGGCGTAATTAAAACTTGCGACAGTAAAAAATTATTTTTTGAATAATTTACTATAGAAAAGGCAATCCCTGGCGCAATTAAAATTTGCGACAGTATAAAATTATTTTTTGAAAATTTTACTGTAGAAAAAGCAATCCCTGGCGCAATTAAAATTTGCGACAGTAAAAAATTATTTTTTGAATAATTTACAAAAGAAAAGGCAATCCCTGGCGCAATTAAAATCTACGACAGTAGAAAATTATTTTTTTTTAAAATTTACTGTAGAAAAGGCAATCCCTGGCGCAATTACAATTTGCGAAAGTAAAAAATTATTTTTTGAATAATTTACTATATAAAAGGCAATCCCTGGCGCAATTAAAATTTACGACAGTAAAAAATTATTTTTTGAAAAATTTACTATATAAAAGGCAATTCCTGGCGGATTTAAAATTTGCGACAGTAAGAAATTAATTTTTGAAAAATTTACTGTAGAAAAGGCAATCCCTGGCGCAATTAAAATTTGCGACAGTATAAAATTAAATTTTGAAAAATTTAATATAGAAAAGGCAATCCCTGACGTAATTGAAATTTGCGACAGTAAAAAATTAATTTGTGAATAATTTACTATAGAAAAGGCAATCCCTGGCGTCTTTAAAATTTGCGAAAGAAAAAATTAATTTGTGAAAAATTTACTATAGAAAAGGCAATCCCTGGCGTAATTAAAATTTGTGACAGTAAAAAATTAATTTTTGAAAAATTTACTATAGAAAAGGCAATCCCTGGCATATTTAAAATTTGCGACAGTAAAAAATTAATTTATGAGTAATTTACTGTAGAAAAGGCAATCCCTGGCGCAATTAAAACTTGCATCAGTTAAAAATTATTTTTTTGAATAATTTACTATAGAAAAGGCAATCCCTGGCGTATTTAAAATTTGCGACAGTAAAAAATTAATTTTTGAGAAATTTACTATAGAAAAGGCAATCCCTGGCGTAATTAAAATTTGCGACAGTAAAAAATTATTTTTTGAAAAATTTAGTATAGTAAAAGGCAATCCCTGGGGCAATTAAATTTTGCGACAGTAAAAAATTAATTTGTGAAAAATTTACTATAGAAAAGTCAATCCCTGGCGTAATTAAAATTTGCGACAGTAAAAAATTAATTTGTGAAAAATTTACTATAGGAAAGGCAATCCCTGGTGTATTTA
Source organism: Dioctria linearis (assembly GCA_963930735.1). NCBI lineage: Eukaryota > Metazoa > Arthropoda > Insecta > Diptera > Asilidae > Dioctria > Dioctria linearis. Next base: position 270,333 of record CAWVNZ010000168.1, on the reverse strand, counting down.
AAATTTGCGACAGTAAAAATTTATTTTTTGAAAAATTTACTGTAGAAAAGGCAATCCCTGGGGTAATTAAAACTTGCGACAGTAAAAAATTATTTTTTGAGTAATTTACTATAGAAAAGTCAATCCCTGGCGCAATTAATATTTGCGACAGTATAAAATTATTTTTTTAAAAATTTACTGTAGAAAAGGCAATCCCTGGCGCAATTAAAATTTCCGACAGTAAAAAATTAATTTGCGAAAAATTTACTATAGAAAAGTCAATCCCTGGCGTAATTAAAATTTGCGACAGTAAAAAATTAATTTGTGAAAACTTTACTATAGAAAAGGCAATCCCTGGCGCAATTAAAATTTGCGACAGTAGAAAATTATTTTTTGAAAAATTTACTGTAGAAAAGGCAATTCCTGGCGCAATTACAATTTGCGACAGTTTTAAATAAAATTTTGAAAAGTTTACTATAGAAAAGGCAATCCCTGGCGCAATTAAAATTTGCGACAGTAAAAAATTATTTTATGAATAATTTACTATAGAAAAGGCAATCCCTGGCGCAATTAAAATTTGCGACAGTAGAAAATTATTTTTTGAAAAATTTACTGTAGAAAAGGCAATTCCTGGCGCAATTACAATTTGCAACAGTTTTAAATAAAATTTTGAAAAGTTTACTATAGAAAAGGCAATCCCTGGCGCAATTAAAATTTGCGACAGTAAAAAATTAATTTGTGAAAAATTTACTGTAGAAAAGGCAATCCTTGGCGCAATTAAAACTTGCGACAGGAAAAAATTAATTTGTGAACAATTTACTATAGAAAAGGCAATCCCTGGTGCAATTAAAATTTGCGACAATAAAAAATTATATTTTGAAAAATTTACTATAGAAAAGGCAAGCCCTGGCGGATTTAAAATTTGCGACAGTAAAAAATTAATTTTTGAAAAATTTACTATAGAAAAGGCAATCCCTGGCGTAATTAAAACTTGCGACAGTAAAAAATTAATTTGTGAAAAATTTACTGTAGAAAAGGCAATCCCTGGCGTAATTAAAACTTGCGACAGTAAAAAATTATTTTTTGAATAATTTACTATAGAAAAGGCAATCCCTGGCGCAATTAAAATTTGCGACAGTATAAAATAACTTTTTGAAAAATTTACTGTAGGAAAGGCAATCCCTGGCGCAATTAAAATTTCCGACAGTAACAAATTATTTTTTGAATAATTTACTATAGAAAAGGCAATCCCTGGCGCAATTAAAATTTGCGACAGTAGAAAATTATTTTTTGAAAAATTTACTGTAGAAAAGGCAATCCCTGGCGCAATTACAATTTGCGACAGTATAAAATTAAATTTTGAAAAATTTACTATAGAAAAGGCAATCCCTGGCGCAATTATAATTTGCGACAGTAAAAAATTAATTTTTGAAAAATTTACTATAGAAAAGGCAATCCCTGGCGCAATTAAAATTTGCGACAGTAAAAAATTATTTTTTGAATAATTTACTATAGAAAAGGCAATCCCTGGCGCAATTAAAATTTACGACAGTAAAAAATTATTTTTTGAAAAATTTACTATTGAAAAGGCAATTCTTGGCGGATTTAAAATTTGCGACAGTAAAAAATTAATTTTTGAAAAATTTACTGTAGAAAAGGCAATCCCTGGCGCAATTAAAATTTGCGACAGTATAAAATTAAATTTTGAAAAATTTACTATAGAAAAGGCAATCCCTGACGTAATTGAAATTTGCGACAGTAAAAAATTAATTTGTGAATAATTTACTATAGAAAAGGCAATCCCTGGCGTCTTTAAAATTTGCGAAAGTAAAAAATTAATTTGTGAAAAATTTACTATAGAAAAGGCAATCCCTGGCGTAATTAAAATTTGGGACAGTAAAAAATTAATTTTTGAAAAATTTACTATAGAAAAGGCAATCCCTGGCATATTTAAAATTTGCGAGAGTAAAAAATTAATTTATGAATAATTTACTGTAGAAAAGGCAATCCCTGGCGCAATTAAAATTTGCATCAGTTAAAAATTATTTTTTTGAATAATTTACTATAGAAAAGGCAATCCCTGGCGTATTTAAAATTTGCGACATTAAAAAATTAATTTTTGAGAAATTTATTATAGAAAAGGCAATCCCTGGCGTAATTAAAATTTGCGACAGTAAAAAATTATTTTTTGAAAAATTTACTATAGAAAAGGCAATTCCTGGGGCAATTAAATTTTCCGACAGTAAAAAATTAATTTGTGAAAAATTTACTATAGAAAAGTCAATCCCTGGCGTAATTAAAATTTGCGACAGTAAAAAATTAATTTGTGAAAAATTTACAATAGGAAAGGCAATCCCTGGTGTATTTAAAATTTGCGAAAGTAAAAAATTATTTTTTGAAAAATTTACTGTAGAAAAGGCAATCCCTGGGGTAATTAAAACTTGCGACAGTAAAAAATTATTTTTTGAGTAATTTACTATAGAAAAGGCAATCCCTGGCGCAATTAAAATTTGCGACAGTATAAAATTATTTTTTTAAAAATTTACTGTAGAAAAGGCAATCCCTGGCGCAATTAAAATTTCCGACAGTAAAAAATTATTTTTTGAATAATTTACTATAGAAAAGGCAATCCCTAGCGCAATTAAAATTTGCGACAGTAGAAAATTTTATTTTGAAAAGTTTACTGTAGAAAAGGCAATCCCTGGCGCAATTATAATTTGCGACAATATTAAATTAAATTTTGAAAAATTTACTATAGAAAAGGCAATCCCTGGCGCAATTAAAATTTGCGACAGTAAAAAATTAATTTGTGAAAAATTTACTGTAGAAAAGGCAATCCCTGGCGCAATTAAAAGTTACGACAGTTAAAAATTAATTTGTGAATAATTTACTATAGAAAAGGCAATCCCTGGGGCAATTAAAATTTGCGACAGTATAAAATTAAATTTTGAAAAATTTACTATAGAAAAGGCAATCCCTGGCGTAATTAAAATTTGCGACAGTAAAAAATTATTTTTTGAAAAATTTACTGTAGAAAAGGCAATCCCTGGCGCAATTAAAATTTGCGACGGTATAAAATTAAATTTTGAAAAATTTACTATAGGAAAGGCAATCCCTGGCGTAATTAAAATTTGCGACAGTAAAAAATTAATTTGTGAAAAATTTACTATAGAAAAGTCAATCCCTGGGGCAATTAAATTTTGCGACAGTAAAAAATTAATTTGTGAAAAATTTACTATAGGAAAGGCAATCCCTGGTGTATTTAAAATTTGCGACAGTAAAAAATTAATTTGTGAAAAATTTACTGTAGAAAAGGCAATCCCTGGCGCAATTAAAACTTGCGACAGTTAAAAATTAATTTGTGAATAATTTACTATAGAAAAGGCAATCCCTGGCGCAATTAAAATTTGCGACAGTAAAAAATTATTTTTTGAAAAATTTACTGTAGAAAAGGCAATCCCTGGCGCAATTAAAATTTGCGACAGTATAAAATTAAATTTTGAAAAATTTACTATAGGAAAGGCAATCCCTGGCGTAATTAAAATTTGCGACAGAAAAAAATTAATTTGTGAAAAATTTACTACAGAAAAGTCAATCCCTGGGGCAATTAAATTTTGCGACAGTAAAAAATTAATTTGCGAAAAATTTACTATAGTAAAGTCAATCCCTGGCGTAATTAAAATTTGCGACAGTAAAAAATTAATTTGTGAAAAATTTACTATAGGAAAGGCAATCCCTGGCGCAATTAAAACTTGCGACAGTTAAAAATTAATTTGTGAATAATTTACTATAGAAAAGGCAATCCCTGGCGTCTTTAAAATTTGCGAAAGTAAAAAACTAATTTGTGAAAAATTTACTATAGAAAAGGCAATCCCTGGCGCAATTAAAATTTGCGACAGTAAAAAATTATTTTTTTGAAAAATTTACTATAGAAAAGGCAATCCCTGGCGTATTTAAAGTTTGCGACAGTAAAATATTAATTTTTGAAAAATTTACTGTAGAAAAGGCAATCCCTGGCGTAATTAAATTTTGCGACAGTAAAAAATTATTTTTTGAAAAATTTACTATAGAAAAGGCAATCCCTGGGGCAATTAAATTTTGCGACAGTAAAAAATTAATTTGCGAAAAATTTACTATAGAAAAGTCAATCCCTGGCGTAATTAAAATTTGCGACAGTAAAAAATTAATTTGTGAAAAATTTACTATAGGAAAGGCAATCCCTGGCGTATTTAAAATTTGCGACAGTAAAAAATTATTTTTTGAAAAATTTACTGTAGAAAAGGCAATCCCTGGCGTAATTAAAACTTGCGACAGTAAAACATTATTTTTTGAATAATTTACTATAGAAAAGGCAATCCCTGGCGCAATTAAAATTTGCGACAGTATAAAATTATTTTTGAAAAATTTACTGTAGAAAAGGCAATCGCTGGCGCAGTTAAAATTTGCGACAGTAAAAAATTATTTTTTGAATAATTTACTATAGAAAAGGCAATCCCTGGCGCAATTAAAATTTGGGACAGTAGAAAATTATTTTTTGAAAAATTTACTATAGAAAAGGCAATCCCTGGCGTCTTTAAAATTTGCGAAAGTAAAAAATTAATTTGTGAAAAATTTACTATAGAAAAGGCAATCCCTGGCGTAATTAAAATTTGGGACAGTAAAAAATTAATTTTTGAAAAATTTACTATAGAAAAGGCAATCCCTGGCATATTTAAAATTTGCGACAGTAAAAAATTAATTTATGAATAATTTGCTGTAGAAAAGGCAATCCCTGGCGCAATTAAAATTTGCATCAGTTAAAAATTATTTTTTTGAATAATTTACTATAGAAAAGGCAATCCCTGGCGTATTTAAAATTTGCGACAGTAAAAAATTAATTTTTGAGAAATTTACTATAGAAAAGGCAATCCCTGGCGTAATTAAAATTTGCGACAGTAAAAAATTATTTTTTGAAAAATTTACTATAGAAAAGGCAATCCCTGGGGCAATTAAATTTTGCGACAGTAAAAAATTAATTTGTGAAAAATTTACTATAGAAAAGTCAATCCCTGGCGTAATTAAAATTTGCGACAGTAAAAAAATAATTTGTGAAAAATTTACTATAGGAAAGGCAATCCCTGGTGTATTTAAAATTTGCGACAGTAAAAAATTATTTTTTGAAAAATTTACTGTAGAAAAGGCAATCCCTGGGGTAATTAAAACTTGCGACAGTAAAAAATTATTTTTTGAGTAATTTACTATAGAAAAGGCAATCCCTGGCGCAATTAAAATTTGCGACAGTATAAAATTATTTTTTTAAAAATTTACTGTAGAAAAGGCAATCCCTGGCGCAATTAAAATTTCCGACAGTAAAAAATTATTTTTTGAATAATTTACTATAGAAAAGGCAATCCCTAGCGCAATTAAAATTTGCGACAGTAGAAAATTTTTTTTGAAAAGTTTACTGTAGAAAAGGCAATCCCTGGCGCAATTACAATTTGCGACAATCTAAATTCAATTTTGAAAAATTTACTATAGAAAAGGCAATCCCTGGCGCAATTAAAATTTGCGACAGTAAAAAATTAATTTGTGAAAAATTTACTGTAGAAAAGGCAATCCCTGGCGCAATTAAAACTTGCGACAGTTAAAATTAATTTGTGACTAATTTACTATAGAAAAGGCAATCCCTGGCGCAATTAAAATTTGCGACAGTATAAAATTAAATTTTGAAAAATTTACTATAGAAAAGGCAATCCCTGGCGTAATTTAAATTTGCGACAGTAAAAAATTAATTTGTGAATAATTTACTATAGAAAAGGCAATCCCTGGCGTATTTAAAATTTGCGACAAAAAAAATTAATTTTTGAAAAATTTACTATAGAAAAGGCAATCCCTGGCGCAATTAAAATTTGGGACAGTAAAAAATTATTTTTTGAACAATTTTCTGTAGAAAAGGCAATCCCTGGCGCAATTAAAATTTGCGATAGTATAAAATTAAATTTTGAAAAATTTACTGTAGAAAAGGCAATCGCTGGCGCAGTTAAAATTTGCGACAGTAAAAAATTATTTTTTGAATAATTTACTATAGAAAAGGCAATCCCTGGCGCAATTAAAATTTGGGACAGTAGAAAATTATTTTTTGAAAAATTTACTATAGAAAAGGCAATCCCTGGCGTCTTTAAAATTTGCGAAAGTAAAAAATTAATTTGTGAAAAATTTACTATAGAAAAGGCAATCCCTGGCGTAATTAAAATTTGGGACAGTAAAAAATTAATTTTTGAAAAATTTACTATAGAAAAGGCAATCCCTGGCATATTTAAAATTTGCGACAGTAAAAAATTAATTTATGAATAATTTGCTGTAGAAAAGGCAATCCCTGGCGCAATTAAAATTTGCATCAGTTAAAAATTATTTTTGTGAAAAATTTACTATAGAAAAGTCAATCCCTGGGGCAATTAAATTTTGCGACAGTAAAAAATTAATTTGCGAAAAATTTACTATAGAAAAGTCAATCCCTGGCGTAATTAAAATTTGCGACAGTAAAAAATTAATTTGTGAAAAATTTACTATAGGAAAGGCAATCCCTGGCGCAGTTAAAACTTGCGACAGTTAAAAATTAATTTGTGAATAATTTACTATAGAAAAGGCAATCCCTGGCGTCTTTAAAATTTGCGAAAGTAAAAAATTAATTTGTGAAAAATTTACTATAGAAAAGGCAATCCCTGGCGCAATTAAAATTTGCGACAGTAAAAAATTATTTTTTTGAAAAATTTACTATAGAAAAGGCAATCCCTGGCGTATTTAAAGTTTGCGACAGTAAAAAATTAATTTTTGAAAAATTTACTATAGAAAAGGCAATCCCTGGCGTAATTAAATTTTGCGACAGCAAAAAATTATTTTTTGAAAAATTTACTATAGAAAAGGCAATCCCTGGGGCAATTAAATTTTGCGACAGTAAAAAATTAATTTGCGAAAAATTTACTATAGAAAAGTCAATCCCTGGCGTAATTAAAATTTGCGACAGTAAAAAATTAATTTGTGAAAAATTTACTATAGGAAAGGCAATCCCTGGCGTATTTAAAATTTGCGACAGTAAAAAATTATTTTTTGAAAAATTTACTGTAGAAAAGGCAATCCCTGGCGTAATTAAAACTAGCGACAGTAAAAAATTATTTTTTGAATAATTTACTATAGAAAAGGCAATCCCTGGCGCAATTAAAATTTGCGACAGTATAAAATTATTTTTTGAAAAATTTACTGTAGAAAAGGCAATCCTTGGCGCAATTAATTTTTGCGACAGTAAAAAATTATTTTTTGAATAATTTACTATAGAAAAGGCAATCCCTGGCGCAATTAAAATTTGCGACAGTAGAAAATTATTTTTTGAAAAATTTACTATAGAAAAGGCAATTCCTGGCGCAATTACAATTTGCGACAGTATTAAATTAAATTTTGAAAAGTTTACTATAGAAAAGGCAATCCCTGGCGCAATTAAAATTTGCGACAGTAAAAAATTAATTTGTGAAAAATTTACTGTAGAAAAGGCAATCCCTGGCGCAATTAAAACTTGCGACAGGAAAAAATTAATTTTTGAACAATTTACTATAGAAAAGGCAATCCCTGGTGCAATTAAAATTTGCGACAATAAAAAATTATATTTTGAAAAATTTACTATAGAAAAGGCAATCCCTGGCGGATTTAAAATTTGCGACAGTAAAAAATTAATTTTTGAAAAATTTACTGTAGAAAAGGCAATCCCTGGCGTAATTAAAACTTGCGACAGTAAAAATTATTTTTTGAAAAATTTACTGTAGAAAAGCCAATCCCTGGCGTAATTAAAACTTGCGACAGTAAAAAATTATTTTTTGAATAATTTACTATAGAAAAGGCAATCCCTGGCGTAATTAAAACTTGCGACAGTAAAAAATTAATTTGTGAAAAATTTACTGTAGAAAAGGCAATCCCTGGCGTAATTAAAACTTGCGACAGTAAAAAATTATTTTTTGAATAATTTACTATAGAAAAGGCAATCCCTGGCGCAATTAAAATTTGCGAGAGTAGAAAATTATTTTTTGAAAAATTTACTGTAGAAAAGGCAATTCCTGGCGCAATTACAATTTGCGACATTATTAAATTAAATTTTGAAAAGTTTACTATAGAAAAGGCAATCCCTGGCGCAATTAAAATTTGCGACAGTAAAAAATTAATTTGTGAAAAATTTACTGTAGAAAAGGCAATCCCTGGCGCAATTAAAACTTGTGACAGGAAAAAATTAATTTTTGAACAATTTACTATAGAAAAGGCAATCCCTGGTGCAATTAAAATTTGCGACAGTAAAAAATTAATTTTTGAAAAATTTACTATAGAAAAGGCAATCCCTGGCATATTTAAAATTTGCGACAGTAAAAAATTAATTTATGAATAATTTAATGTAGAAAAGGCAATCCCTGGCGCAATTAAAATTTGCATCAGTTAAAAATTATTTTTTTGGAAAATTTACTATAGAAAAGGCAATCCCTGGCGTATTTAAAATTTGCGACAGTAAAAAATTAATTTTTGAGAAATTTACTATAGAAAAGGCAATCCCTGGCGTAATTAAAATTTGCGACAGTAAAAAATTATTTTTTGAAAAATTTACTATAGAAAAGGCAATCCCTGGGGCAATTAAATTTTGCGACAGTAAAAAATTAATTTGTGAAAAATTTACTATAGAAAAGTCAATCCCTGGCGTAATTAAAATTTGCGACAGTAAAAAATTAATTTGTGAAAAATTTACTATAGGAAAGGCAATCCCTGGTGTATTTAAAATTTGCGACAATAAAAAATTATTTTTTGAAAAATTTACTGTAGAAAAGGCAATCCCTGGGGTAATTAAAACTTGCGACAGTAAAAAATTATTTTTTGAGTAATTTACTATAGAAAAGGCAATCCCTGGCGCAATTAAAATTTGCGACAGTATAAAATTATTCTTTTAAAAATTTACTGTAGAAAAGGCAATCCCTGGCGCAATTAAAATTTGCGACATTAAAAAATTATTTTTTGAATAATTTACTATAGAAAAGGCAATCCCTAGCGCAATTAAAATTTGCGACAGTAGAAATTTTTTTTTTTGAAAAGTTTACTGTAGAAAAGGCAATCCCTGGCGCAATTACAATTTGCGACAATATAAAATTAAATTTTGAAAAATTTACTATAGAAAAGGCAATCCCTGGCGCAATTAAAATTTGCGAGAGTAAAAAATTAATTTGTCATAAATTTACTGTAGAAAAGGCAATCCCTGGCGCAATTAAAACTAGCGACAGTTAAAAATTAATTTGTGAATAATTTACTATAGAAAAGGCAATCCCTGGCGCAATTAAAATTTGCGACAGTAAAAAAAATTTTTTTTGGAAAATTTACTATAGAAAAGGCAATCCCTGGCGGATTTAAAATTTGCGACAGTAAAAAATTACTTTTTGAAAAATTTACTATAGAAAAGGCAATCCCTGGCGTAATTAAAATTTGAGACATTAAAAAATTAATTTGTTAAAAATTTACTGTAGAAAAGGCAATCAATGGCGTAATTAAAACTTGCGACAGTAAAAAATTATTTTTTGAATAATTTACTATAGAAAAGGCAATCCCTGGCGCAATTAAAATTTGCGACAGTATAAAATTATTTTTTGAAAATTTTACTGTAGAAAAAGCAATCCCTGGCGCAATTAAAATTTGCGACAGTAAAAAATTATTTTTTGAATAATTTACAAAAGAAAAGGCAATCCCTGGCGCAATTAAAATCTACGACAGTAGAAAATTATTTTTTTTAAAATTTACTGTAGAAAAGGCAATCCCTGGCGCAATTACAATTTGCGACAGTAAAAAATTATTTTTTGAATAATTTACTATATAAAAGGCAATCCCTGGCGCAATTTAAATTTACGACAGTAAAAAATTATTTTTTGAAAAATTTACTATAGAAAAGGCAATTCCTGGCGGATTTAAAATTTGCGACAGTAAGAAATTAATTTTTGAAAAATTTACTGTAGAAAAGGCAATCCCTGGCGCAATTAAAATTTGCGACAGTATAAAATTAAATTTTGAAAAATTTAATATAGAAAAGGCAATCCCTGACGTAATTGAAATTTGCGACAGTAAAAAATTAATTTGTGAATAATTTACTATAGAAAAGGCAATCCCTGGCGTCTTTAAAATTTGCGAAAGAAAAAATTAATTTGTGAAAAATTTACTATAGAAAAGGCAATCCCTGGCGTAATTAAAATTTGTGACAGTAAAAAATTAATTATTGAAAAATTTACTATAGAAAAGGCAATCCCTGGCATATTTAAAATTTGCGACAGTAAAAAATTAATTTATGAATAATTTACTGCAGAAAAGGCAACCCTGGCGCAATTAAAATTTGCATCAGTTAAAAATTATTTTTTTGAATAATTTACTATAGAAAAGGCAATCCCTGGCGTATTTAAAATTTGCGACAGTAAAAAATTAATTTTTGAGAAATTTACTATAGAAAAGACAATCCCTGGCGTAATTAAAATTTGCGACAGTAAAAAATTATTTTTTGAAAAATTTACTATAGTAAAAGGCAATCCCTGGGGCAATTAAATTTTGCGACAGTAAAAAATTAATTTGTGAAAAATTTACTATAGAAAAGGCAATCCCTGGCGCAATTAAAATTTGCGAGAGTAAAAAATTAATTTGTGAAAAATTTACTGTAGAAAAGGCAATCCCTGGCGCAATTAAAACTAGCGACAGTTAAAAATTAATTTGTGAATAATTTACTATAGAAAAGGCAATCCCTGGCGCAATTAAAATTTGCGACAGTAAAAAAAATTTTTTTTGGAAAATTTACTATAGAAAAGGCAATCCCTGGCGGATTTAAAATTTGCGACAGTAAAAAATTACTTTTTGAAAAATTTACTATAGAAAAGGCAATCCCTGGCGTAATTAAAATTTGAGACATTAAAAAATTAATTTGTTAAAAATTTACTGTAGAAAAGGCAATCAATGGCGTAATTAAAACTTGCGACAGTAAAAAATTATTTTTTGAATAATTTACTATAGAAAAGGCAATCCCTGGCGCAATTAAAATTTGCGACAGTATAAAATAATTTTTTGAAAATTTTACTGTAGAAAAAGCAATCCCTGGCGCAATTAAAATTTGCGACAGTAAAAAATTATTTTTTGAATAATTTACAAAAGAAAAGGCAATCCCTGGCGCAATTAAAATCTACGACAGTAGAAAATTATTTTTTTTAAAATTTACTGTAGAAAAGGCAATCCCTGGCGCAATTACAATTTGCGACAGTAAAAAACTATTTTTTGAATAATTTACTATATAAAAGGCAATCCCTGGCGCAATTTAAATTTACGACAGTAAAAAATTATTTTTTGAAAAATTTACTATAGAAAAGGCAATTCCTGCGGATTTAAAATTTGCGACAGTAAGAAATTAATTTTTGAAAAATTTACTGTAGAAAAGGCAATCCCTGGCGCAATTAAAATTTGCGACAGTATAAAATTAAATTTTGAAAAATTTAATATAGAAAAGGCAATCCCTGACGTAATTGAAATTTGCGACAGTAAAAAATTAATTTGTGAATAATTTACTATAGAAAAGGCAATCCCTGGCGTCTTTAAAATTTGCGAAAGAAAAATTAATTTGTGAAAAATTTACTATAGAAAAGGCAATCCCTGGCGTAATTAAAATTTGTGACAGTAAAAAATTAATTATTGAAAAATTTACTATAGAAAAGGCAATCCCTGGCATATTTAAAATTTGCGACAGTAAAAAATTAATTTATGAATAATTTACTGTAGAAAAGGCAATCCCTGGCGCAATTAAAATTTGCATCAGTTAAAAATTATTTTTTTGAATAATTTACTATAGAAAAGGCAATCCCTGGCGTATTTAAAATTTGCGACAGTAAAAAATTAATTTTTGAGAAATTTACTATAGAAAAGCCAATCCCTGGCGTAATTAAAATTTGCGACAGTAAAAAATTATTTTTTGAAAAATTTACTATAGTAAAAGGCAATCCCTGGGGCAATTAAATTTTGCGACAGTAAAAAATTAATTTGTGAAAAATTTACTATAGAAAAGTCAATCCCTGGCGTAATTAAAATTTGCGACAGTAAAAAATTAATTTGTGAAAAATTTACTATAGGAAAGGCAATCCCTGGTGTATTTAAAATTTGCGACAGTAAAAATTTATTTTTTGAAAAATTTACTGTAGAAAAGGCAATCCCTGGGGTAATTAAAACTTGCGACAGTAAAAAATTATTTTTTGAGTAATTTACTATAGAAAAGGCAATCCCTGGCGCAATTAATATTTGCGACAGTATAAAATTATTTTTTTAAAAATTTACTGTAGAAAAGGCAATCCCTGGCGCAATTAAAATTTCCGACAGTAAAAAATTATTTTTTGAATAATTTACTATAGAAAAGGCAATCCCTAGCGCAATTAAAATTTGCGACAGTAGAAAATTTTTTTTTGAAAAGTTTACTGTAGAAAAGGCAATCCCTGGCGCAATTACAATTTGCGACAATATAAAATTAAATTTTGAAAAATTTACTATAGAAAAGGCAATCCCTGGCGCAATTAAAATTTGCGACAGTAAAAAATTAATTTGTGAAAAATTTACTGTAGAAAAGGCAATCCCTGGCGCAATTAAAACTTGCGACAGTTAAAAATTAATTTGTGAATAATTTACTATAGAAAAGGCAATCCCTGGTTTATTTAAATTTTGCGACAGTAAAAATTTATTTTTTGAAAAATTTACTGTAGAAAAGGCAATCCCTGGGGTAATTAAAACTTGCGACAGTAAAAAATTATTTTTTGAGTAATTTACTATAGAAAAGGCAATCCCTGGCGCAATTAATATTTGCGACAGTATAAAATTATTTTTTTAAAAATTTACTGTAGAAAAGGCACTCCCTGGCGCAATTAAAATTTCCGACAGTAAAAAAATTATTTTTTGAATAATTTACTATAGAAAAGGCAATCCCTAGCGCAATTAAAATTTGCGACAATATTAAATTAAATTTTGAAAAATTTACTATAGAAAAGGTAATCCCTGACGTAATTAAAATTTGCGACAGTAAAAAATTAATTTGTGAATAATTTACTATAGAAAAGGCAATCCCTGGCGTATTTAAAATTTGCGACAGTAAAAAATTAATTTTTGAAAAATTTACTATAGAAAAGGCAATCCCTGGCGCAATTAAAATTTGCGACAGTAAAAAATTATTTTTTGAAAAATTTACTGTAGAAAAAGCAATCCCTGGCGCAATTAAAATTTGCGACAGTATAAAATTAAATTTTGAAAAATTTACTATAGAAAAGGCAATCCCTGGCGTAGTTAAAATTTGCGACAGTAAAAAATTAATTTGTGAAAAATTTACTATAGAAAAGTCAATCCCTGGGGCAATTAAATTTTGCGACAGTAAAAAATTAATTTGTGAAAAATTTACTATAGAAAAGTCAATCCCTGGCGCAATTAAAACTTGCGACAGTTAAAAATTAATTTGTGAATAATTTACTATAGAAAAGGCAATCCCTGGCGTCTTTAAAATTTGCGAAAGTAAAAAATTAATTTGTGAAAAATTTACTATAGAAAAGGCAATCCCTGGCGCAATTAAAATTTGCGACAGTAAAAAATTATTTTTTTTGAAAAATTTACTATAGAAAAGGCAATCCCTGGCGTATTTAAAGTTTGCGACAGTAAAAAATTAATTTTTTGAAAAATTTACTATAGAAAAGGCAATCCCTGGCGTAATTAAATTTTGCGACAGTAAAAAATTATTTTTTGAAAAATTTACTATAGAAAAGGCAATCCCTGGGGCAATTAAATTTTGCGACAGTAAAAAATTAATTTGCGAAAAATTTACTATAGAAAAGTCAGTCCCTGGCGTAATTAAAATTTGCGACAGTAAAAAATTAATTTGTGAAAAATTTACTATAGGAAAGGCAATCCCTGGCGTATTTAAAATTTGCGACAGTAAAAAATTATTTTTTGAAAATTTACTGTAGAAAAGGCAATCCCTGGCGTAATTAAAACTTGCGACAGTAAAAAATTATTTTTTGAATAATATACTATAGAAAAGGCAATCCCTGGCGCAATTAAAATTTGCGACAGTATAAAATTATTTTTTGAAAAATTTACTGTAGAAAAGGCAATCCCTGGCGCAATTAAAATTTGCGGCAGTAAAAAATTATTTTTTGAATAATTTACTATAGAAAAGGCAATCCCTGGCGCAATTAAAATTTGCGACAGTAGAAAATTATTTTTTGAAAATTTACTGTAGAAAAGGCAATTCCTGGCGCAATTACAATTTGCGACAGTATTAAATTAAATTTTGAAAAGTTTACTATAGAAAAGGCAATCCCTGGCGCAATTAAAATTTGCGACAGTAAAAAATTAATTTGTGAAAAATTTACTGTAGAAAAGGCAATCCCTGGCGCAATTAAAACTTGCGACAGGAAAAAATTAATTTTTGAACAATTTACTATAGAAAAGGCAATCCCTGGTGCAATTAAAATTTGCGACAATAAAAAATTATATTTTGAAAAATTTACTATAGAAAAGGCAATCCCTGGCGGATTTAAAATTTGCGACAGTAAAAAATTAATTTTTGAAAAGTTTACTATAGAAAAGGCAATCCCTGGCGTAATTAAAACTTGCGACAGTAAAAAATTAATTTGTGAAAAATTTACTGTAGAAAAGGCAATCCCTGGCGTAATTAAAACTTGCGACAGTAAAAAATTATTTTTTGAATAATTTACTATAGAAAAGGCAATCCCTGGCGCAATTAAAATTTGCGACAGTATAAAATAATTTTTTGAAAAATTTACTGTAGAAAAGTCAATCCCTGGCGCAATTAAAATTTGCGACAGTAACAAATTATTTTTTGAATAATTTACTATAGAAAAGGCAATCCCTGGCGCAATTAGAATTTGCGACAGTAGAAAATTATTTTTTGAAAAATTTACTGTAGAAAAGGCAATCCCTGGCGCAATTACAATTTGCGACAGCATAAAATTAAATTTTGAAAAATTTACTATAGAAAAGGCAATCCCTGGCGCAATTATAATTTGCGATAGTAAAAAAATTAATTTTTGAAAAATTTACTATAGAAAAGGCAATCCCTGGGGCAATTAAAATTTGCGACAGTAAAAAAATTATTTTTTGAATAATTTACTATAGAAAAGGCAATCCCTGGCGCAATTAAAATTTGCGACAGTAAAAAATTATTTTTTGAAAAATTTACTATAGAAAAAGCAATTCCTGGAGGATTTAAAATTTGCGACAGTAAAAAATTAATTTTTGAAAAATTTACTGTAGAAAAGGCAATCCCTGGCGCAATTAAAATTTGCGACAGTATAAAATTAAATTTTGAAAAATTTACTATAGAAAAGGCAATCCCTGGCGTAATTAAAATTTGCGACAGTAAAAAATTAATTTGTGTATAATTTACTATAGAAAAGGCAATCCCTGGCGTCTTTAAAATTTGCGAAAGTAAAAAATTAATTTGTGAAAAATTTACTATAGAAAAGGCAATCCTTGGCGTAATTAAAATTTGCGACAGTAAAAAATTAATTTTTGAAAAATTTACTATAGAAAAGGCAATTCCTGGCATATTTAAAATTTGCGACAGTAAAAAATTAATTTATGAATAATTTACTGTAGAAAAGGAAATCCCTGGCGCAATTAAAATTTGCATCAGTTAAAAATTATTTTTTTGAAAAATTTACTATAGAAAAGGCAATCCCTGGCGTATTTAGAATTTGCGACAGTAAAAAATTAATTTTTGAGAAATTTACTATAGAAAAGGCAATCCCTGGCGTAATTAAAATTTGCGACAGTAAAAAAATTATTTTTTGAAAAATTTACTATAGAAAAGGCAATCCCTGGGGCAATTAAATTTTGCGACAGTAAAAAATTAATTTGTGAAAAATTTACTATAGAAAAGTCAATCCCTGGCGTAATTAAAATTTGCGACAGTAAAAAAATAATTTGTGAAAAATTTACTATAGGAAAGGCAATCCCTGGTGTATTTAAAATTTGCGACAGTATAAAATTATTCTTTTAAAAATTTACTGTAGAAAAGGCAATCCCTGGCGCAATTAAAATTTGCGACATTAAAAAATTATTTTTTGAATAATTTACTATAGAAACAGGCAATCCCTAGCGCAATTAAAATTTGCGACAGTAGAAATTTTTTTTTTGAAAAGTTTACTGTAGAAAAGGCAATCCCTGGCCCAATTACAATTTGCGACAATATAAAATTAAATTTTGAAAAATTTACTATAGAAAAGGCAATCCCTGGCGCAATTAAAATTTGCGACAGTAAAAAATTAATTTGTGAAAAATTTACTCTAGAAAAGGCAATCCCTGGCGCAATTAAAACTTGCGACAGTTAAAAATTAATTTGTGAATAATTTACTATAGAAAAGGCAATCCCTGGCGCAATTAAAATTTGCGACAGTAAAAAAAATTTTTTTTTGAAAAATTTACTATAGAAAAGGCAATCCCTAGCGGATTTAAAATTTGCGACAGTAAAAAATTACTTTTTGAAAAATTTACTATAGAAAAGGCAATCCCTGGCGTTATTAAAATTTGAGACATTAAAAAATTAATTTGTTAAAAATTTACTGTAGAAAAGGCAATCCCTGGCGTAACTAAAACTTGCGACAGTAAAAAATTATTTTTTGAATAATTTACTATAGAAAAGGCAATCCCTGGCGCAATTAAAATTTGCGACAGTATAAAATTATTTTTTGAAAAATTTACTGTAGAAAAAGCAATCCCTGGCGCAATTAAAATTTGCGACAGTAAAAAATTATTTTTTGGATAATTTACAAAAGAAAAGGCAATCCCTGGCTTAATTAAAATTTACGACAGTAGAAAATTATTTTTTTTAAAATTTACTGTAGAAAAGGTAATCCCTGGCGCAATTACAATTTGCGACATTATAAAATTAAATTTTGCAAAATTTACTATTGAAAAGGCAATCCCTAGCGCAATTAAAATTTGCGACAGTAAAAAATTAATTTTTGAAAAATTTACTATAGAAAAGGCAATCCCTGGCGCAATTAAAATTTGCGACAGTAAAAAATTATTTTTTGAATAATTTACTATAGAAAAGGCAATCCCTGGCGCAATTAAAATTTGCGACAGTAAAAAATTATTTTTTGAAAAACTTACTATAGAAAAGGCAATCCCTGGCGGATTTAAAATTTGCGACAGTAAAAAATTAATTTTTGAAAAATTTTCTATAGAAAAGGCAATCCCTGGCGTAATTGAAATTTGCGACAGTAAAAAATTAATTTGTGAAAAATTTACTATAGAAAAGGCAATCCCTGGCGCAATTAAAATTTACGGCAGTAAAAAATTATTTTTGAAAAATTTACTGTAGAAAAGGCAATCCCTGGCGCAGTTAAAATTTGCGACAGTATAAAATTAAATTTTGAAAAATTTACTATAGAAAAGGCAATCCCTGGCGCAATTAAAATTTGCGACAGTAAAAAATTATTTTTTGAAAAATTTACTGTAGAAAAGGCAATCCCTGGCGCAATTAAAACTTGCGACAGTATAAAATTAAATTTTGAAAAATTTACTATAGAAAAGGCAATCCCTGGCGTAATTAAAATTTGCGACAGTAAAAAATTAATTTGTGAATAATTTACTATAGAAAAGTCAATCCCTGGCGTATTTAAATTTTGCGACAGTAAAAAATTAATTTGTGAAAAATGTATTATAGAAAAGGCAATCCCTGGCGTAATTAAAATTTGCGACAGTAAAAAATTAATTTTTGAAAAATTTACTATAGAAAAGGCAATGCCTAGCGCAATTAAAATTTGCGACAGTAAAAAATTATTTTTTGAATAATTTACTATAGAAAAGCAATCCCTGGCGCAATTAAAATTTGCGACAGTAAAAAATTATTTTTTGAAAAATTTACTGTAGAAAAGGCAATCCCTGGCACAATTAAAATTTGCGACAGTAAAAAATTAATTTGTGAATCATTTACTATAGAAAAGACAATCCCCGGCGTATTTAAAATTTGCGACAGTAAAAAAATTTTTTTTGCAAAAGTTACTATAGAAAAGGCAATCCCTGGCGTATTTAAAATTTGCGACAGTAAAAAATTATTTTTTGAAAAATTTACTATAGAAAAGGCAATCCCTAGCGGATTTAAAATTTGCGACAGTAAAAAATTACTTTTTGAAAAATTTACTATAGAAAAGGCAATCCCTGGCGTAATTAAAATTTGAGACATTAAAAAATTAATTTGTTAAAAATTTACTGTAGAAAAGGCAATCCCTGGCGTAATTAAAACTTGCGACAGTAAAAAATTATTTTTTGAATAATTTACTATAGAAAAGGCAATCCCTGGCGCAATTAAAATTTGCGACAGTATAAAATTATTTTTTGAAAAATTTACTGTAGAAAAAGCAATCCCTGGCGCAATTAAAATTTGCGACAGTAAAAAATTATTTTTTGAATAATTTACAAAAGAAAAGGCAATCCCTGGCGCAATTAAAATTTACGACAGTAGAAAATTATTTTTTTTAAAATTTACTGTAGAAAAGGCAATCCCTGGCGCAATTACAATTTGCGACATTATAAAATTAAATTTTGAAAAAATTTACTATTGAAAAGGCAATCCCTAGCGCAATTAAAATTTGCGACAGTAAAAAATTAATTTTTGAAAAATTTACTCTAGAAAAGGCAATCCCTGGCGCAATTAAAATTTGCGACAGTAAAAAATTATTTTTTGAATAATTTACTATAGAAAAGGCAATCCCTGGCGCAATTAAAATTTGCGACAGTAAAAAATTATTTTTTGAAAAACTTACTATAGAAAAGGCAATCCCTGGCGGATTTAAAATTTGCGACAGTAAAAAATTAATTTTTGAAAAATTTTCTATAGAAAAGGCAATCCCTGGCGTAATTGAAATTTGCGACAGTAAAAAATTAATTTGTGAAAAATTTACTATAGAAAAGGCAATCCCTGGCGCAATTAAAATTTGCGACAGTAAAAAATTATTTTTTAAAAATTTACTGTAGAAAAGGCAATCCCTGGCCCAGTTAAAATTTGCGACAGTATAAAATTAAATTTTGAAAAATTTACTATAGAAAAGGCAATCCCTGGCGCAATTAAAATTTGCGACAGTAAAAAATTATTTTTGAAAAATTTACTGTAGAAAAGGCAATCCCTGGCGCAATTAAAACTTGCGACGGTATAAAATTAAATTTTGAAAAATTTACTATAGAAAAGGCAATCCCTGGCGTAATTAAAATTTGCGACAGTAAAAAATAATTTGTGAATTATTTACTAGAGAAAAGTCAATCCCTGGCGTATTTAAATTTTGCGACAGTAAAAAAATTAATTTGTGAAAAATGTACTATAGAAAAGGCAATCCCTGGCGTAATTAAAATTTGCGACAGTAAAAAATTAATTTTTGAAAAATTTACTATAGAAAAGGCAATGCCTAGCGCAATTAAAATTTGCGACAGTAAAAAATTATTTTTTGAATAATTTACTATAGAAAAGCAATCCCTGGCGCAATTAAAATTTGCGACAGTAAAAAATTATTTTTTGAAAAATTTACTGTAGAAAAGGCAATCCCTGGCACAATTAAAATTTGCGACAGTAAAAAATTAATTTGTGAATCATTTACTATAGAAAGGCAATCCCCGGCGTATTTAAAATTTGCGACAGTAAAAAATTTTTTTTTGCAAAAGTTTACTATAGAAAAGGCAATCCCTGGCGTATTTAAAATTTGGGACAGAAAAAATTATTTTTTGAAAAATTTACTATAGAAAAGGCAATCCCTGGCGTTATTTAAAATTTGCGACAGCAAAAAAATATTTTTTGAAAAATTTACTACAGAAAAGGCAATCCCTGGCGCAATTAAAACTTGCGACAGTAAAAAATTATTTTTTGAAAAATTTACTGTAGAAAAGGCAGTCCCTGGCGCAATTAAAATTTGCGACAGTAGAAAATTATTTTTTGAAAAATTTACTGTAGAAAAGGCAATCCCTGGCGCAATTAAAATTTGCGACAGTAAAAAATTATTTTTTTAATAATTTACTATAGAAAAGGCAATCCTGGCGCAATTAAAATTTGCGACAGTAGAAAATTATTTTTTGAAAAATTTACTGTAGAAAAGGCAATCCCTGCGCAATTAAAATTTGCGACAGTAAAAAATTATTTTTTGAAAAATTTACTGTAGAAAAGACAATCCCTGGCGCAATTAAAATTTGCGACAGTAAAAAATATTTTTTTGAAAAATTTACAGTAGAAAAGGCAATCCCTGGCGCAATTAAAATTTGCGACAGTAAAAAATAATTTTTGAAAAATTTACTATAGAAAAGGCAATCCCTGGCGCAATTAAAATTTGCGACAGTAAAAAATTAATTTTTGAAAAATTTACTATAGAAAAGGCAATCCCTGGCGCAATTAAAATTTGCGACAGTAAAAAATTATTTTTTGAATAATTTACTATAGAAAATGCAATCCCTGGCGCAATTAAAATTTGCGACAGTAAAAAATTATTTTTTGCAAAATTTACTATAGAAAAGGCAATACATGTCGTATTTAAAATTTGCGACAGTAAAAAAATAATTTTTGAAAAATTTACTGTAGAAAAGTCAATCCCTGGCGCAATTAAAATTTGCGACAGTAGAAAATTTTTTTTTGAAAAATTTACTGTAGAAAAGACAATCCCTGGAGCAATTAAAATTTGCGACAGTAAAAAATTATTTTTTGAAAAATTTACTATAGAAAAGGCAATCCCTGGCGTATTTAAAATTTGCGACACTAAAAAATTATTTTTTGAAAATTTTACTGTAGAAAAGGCAATCCCTGGCGCAATTAAAATTTGCGACAGTAAAAAATTAATTTTTGGAAAATTTACTATAGAAAAGGCAATCCCTGGCGCAATTAAAATTTGCGACAGTAAAAAATTAATTTTTGAAAAATTTACTGTAGAAAAGGCAATACCTGGCGCAAAAAAAAATTGCGACAGTAAAAAATTAATTTGTGAATAATTTACTATAGAAAAGGCAATCCCTGGCGTATTTAAAATTTGCGACAGTCAAAAATTATTTTTTTGCAAAATTTACTATAGAAAAGGCAATCCCTGGCGTATTTAAAATTTGCGACAGTAAAAAATTAATATGCGGAAAATTTACTATAGAAAAGGCAATCCCTGGCGTAATTAAAATTTGCGACAGTAAAAAATTAATTTGTGAAAACTTTACTGTAGAAAAGGCATTCCCTGGCGCAATTAAAATTTGCGACAGTAGAAAATTAGTTTTTGAAAAATTTACTATAGAAAAGGCAATCCCCGGCGCAATTAAAATATGCGACAGTAAAAAATTATTTTTTGAATAATTTACTATAGAAAAGGTAATCCCTGGCGCAATCAAAATTTGCGACAGTAAAAAATTATTTTTTGAATAATTTACTATAGAAAAGGCAATCCCTGGCGGATTTGAAATTTGCGACAGCAAAAAATTAATTTTTGAAAAATTTACTATAGAAAAGGCAATCCCTGGCGGATTTAAAATTTGCGACAGTAAAAAATTAATTTTTGAAAAATTTACTATAGAAAAGGCAATCCCTGGCGTAATTAAAATTTGCGACAGTAGACAATTTTTTTTTGAAAAATTTACTGTAGAAAAGGCAATCCCTGGCGCAATTACAATTTGCGACAATATAAAATTAAATTTTGAAAAATTTACTATAGAAAAGGCAATCCCTGGCACAATTAACATTTGCGACAGTAAAAAATTAATTTGTGAAAAATTTACTGTAGAAAAGGCAATCCCTGGCGCAATTAAAACTTGCGACAGTAAAAAATTAATTTGTGAATAATTTACTATAGAAAAGGCAATCCCTGGCGCAGTTAAAATTTGCGACAATAAAAAATTTTTTTTTTTAAATTTACTATAGAAAAGCAATCCCTGGCGGATTTAAAATTTGCGACAGTAAAAAATTACTTTTTGAAAAATTTACTATAGAAAAGGCAATCCCTGGCGTAATTAAAATTAGAGACATTAAAAAATTAATTTGTTAAAAATTTACTGTAGAAAAGGCAATCCCTGGCGTAATTAAAACTTGCGACAGTAAAAAATTATTTTTTGAATAATTTACTATAGAAAAGGCAATCCCTCGCGCAATTAAAATTTGCGACAGTATAAAATTATTTTTTGAAAAATTTACTGTAGAAAAAGCAATCCCTGGTGCAATTAAAATTTGCGACAGTAAAAAATTATTTTTTGAATAATTTACAAAAGAAAAGGCAATCCCTGGCGCAATTAAAATTTACGACAGTAGAAAATTATTTTTTTTAAAATTTACTGTAGAAAAGGCAATCCCTGGCGCAATTACAATTTGCGACATTATAAAATTAAATTTTGAAAAATTTACTATTGAAAAGGCAATCCCTAGCGCAATTAAAATTTGCGACAGTAAAAAATTAATTTTTGAAAAATTTACTATAGAAAAGGCAATCCCTGGCGCAATTAAAATTTGCGACAGTAAAAAATTATTTTTTGAATAATTTACTATAGAAAAGGCAATCCCAGGCGCAATTAAAATTTGCGACAGTAAAAAATTATTTTTTGAAAAACTTACTATTGAAAAGGCAATCCCTGGTGGATTTAAAATTTGCGACAGTAAAAAATTAATTTTTGAAAATTTTTTTTTTAGAAAAGGCAATCCCTGGCGTAATTGAAATTTGCGACAGTAAAAAATTAATTTGTGAAAAATTTACTATAGAAAAGGCAATCCCTGGCGCAATTAAAATTTGCGACAGTAAAAAATTATTTTTTGAAAAATTTACTGTAGAAAAGGCAATCCCTGGCGCAGTTAAAATTTGCGACAGTATAAAATTAAATTTTGAAAAATTTACTATAGAAAAGGCAATCCCTGGCGCAATTTAAATTTGCGACAGTAAAAAATTATTTTTTGAAAAATTTACTGTAGAAAAGGCAATCCCTGGCGGATTTAAAATTTGCGACAGTAAAAAATTAATTTTTGAAAAATTTTCTATAGAAAAGGCAATCCCTGGCGTAATTGAAATTTGCGACAGTAAAAAATTAATTTGTGAAAAATTTACTATAGAAAAGGCAATCCCTGGCGCAATTAAAATTTGCGACAGTAAAAAATTATTTTTTGAAAAATTTACTGTAGAAAAGGCAATCCCTGGCGCAGTTAAAATTTGCGACAGTATAATATTAAATTTTGAAAAATTTACTATAGAAAAGGCAATCCCTGCCGTAATTAAAATTTGCGACAGTAAAAAAATAATTTGTGAATAATTTACTATAGAAAAGTCAATCCCTGGCGTATTTAGATTTTGCGACAGTAAAAAATTAATTTGTGAAAAATGTACTATAGAAAAGGCAATCCCTGGCGTAATTAAAATTTGCGACAGTAAAAAATTAATTTTTGAAAAATTTACTATAGAAAAGGCAATGATAGCGCAATTAAAATTTGCGACAGTAAAAAATTATTATTTGAATAATTTACTATAGAAAAGCAATCCCTGGCGCAATTAAAATTTGCGACAGTAAAAAATTATTTTTTGAAAAATTTACTGTAGAAAAGGCAATCCCTGGCACAATTAAAATTTGCGACAGTAAAAAATTAATTTGTGAATCATTTACTATAGAAAAGGCAATCCCCGGCGTATTTAAAATTTGCGACGGTAAAAAATTTTTTTTTGCAAAAGTTACTATAGAAAAGGCAATCCCTGGCGTATTTAAAATTTGCGACAGTAAAAAATTATTTTTTGAAAAATTTACTATAGAAAAGGCAATCCCTGGCGTATTTAAAATTTGCGACAGCAAAAAATTATTTTTTGAAAAATTTACTACAGAAAAGGCAATCCCTGGCGCAATTAAAACTTGCGACAGTAAAAAATTATTTTTTGAAAAATTTACTGTAGAAAAGGCAGTCCCTGGCGCAATTAAAATTTGCGGCAGTAGAAAATTATTTTTTGAAAAATTTACTGTAGAAAAGGCAATCCCTGGCGCAATTAGAATTTGCGACAGTAAAAAATTATTTTTTTAATAATTTACTATAGAAAAGGCAATCCCTGGCGCAATTAAAATTTGCGACAGTAGAAAATTATTTTTTGAAAAATTTACTGTAGAAAAGGCAATCCCTGGCGCAATTAAAATTTGCGACAGTAAAAAATTATTTTTTGAAAAATTTACTGTAGAAAAGACAATCCCTGGCGCAATTAAAATTTGCGACAGTAAAAAATATTTTTTTGAAAAATTTACAGTAGAAAAGGCAATCCCTGGCGCAATTAAAATTTGCGACAGTAAAAAATTAATTTTTGAAAAATTTACTATAGAAAAGGCAATCCCTGGCGCAATTAAAATTTGCGACAGTAAAAAATTAATTTTTGAAAAATTTACTATAGAAAAGGCAATCCCTGGCGCAATTAAAATTTGCGACAGTAAAAAATTATTTTTTGAATAATTTACTATAGAAAAGGCAATCCCTGGCGCAATTAAAATTTGCGACAGTAAAAAATTATTTTTTGCAAAATTTACTATAGAAAAGGCAATACATGTCGTATTTAAAATTTGCGACAGTAAAAAATTAATTTTTGAAAAATTTACTGTAGAAAAGGCAATCCCTGGCGCAATTAAAATTTGCGACAGTAGAAAATTTTTTTTTGAAAAATTTACTGTAGAAAAGACAATCCCTGGCGCAATTAAAATTTGCGACAGTAAAAAATTATTTTTTGAAAAATTTACTATAGAAAAGGCAATCCCTGGCGTATATAAAATTTGCGACAGTAAAAAATGATTTTTTGAATATTTTACTGTAGAAAAGGCAATCCCTGGCGCAATTAAAATTTGCGACTGTAAAAAATTAATTTTTGGAAAATTTACAATAGAAAAGGCGATCCCTGGCGTAATTGAAATTTGCGACAGTAAAAAATTAATTTGTGAAAAATTTACTATAGAAAAGGCAATCCCTGGCGCAATTAAAATTTGCGACAGTAAAAAATTATTTTTTGAAAAATTTACTGTAGAAAAGGCAATCCCTGGCGCAGTTAAAATTTGCGGACAGTATAAAATTAAATTTTGAAAAATTTACTATAGAAAAGGCAATCCCTGGCGTAATTAAAATTTGCGACAGTAAAAAATTAATTTGTGAATAATTTACTATAGAAAAGTCAATCCCTGGCGTATTTAAATTTTGCCACAGTAAAAAATTAATTTGTGAAAAATGTACTATTGAAAAGGCAATCCCTGGCGTAATTAAAATTTGCGACAGTAAAAAATTAATTTTTGAAAAATTTACTATAGAAAAGGCAATGATAGCGCAATTAAAATTTGCGACAGTAAAAAATTATTTTTTGAATAATTTACTATAGAAAAGCAATCCCTGGCGCAATTAAAATTTGCGACAGTAAAAAATTATTTTTTGAAAAATTTACTGTAGAAAAGGCAATCCCTGGCACAATTAAAATTTGCGACAGTAAAAAATTAATTTGTGAATCATTTACTATAGAAAAGGCAATCCCCGGCGTATTTAAAATTTGCGACGGTAAAAAAATTTTTTTTGCAAAAGTTACTATAGAAAAGGCAATCCCTGGCGTATTTAAAATTTGCGACAGTAAAAAATTATTTTTTGAAAAATTTACTATAGAAAAGGCAATCCCTGGCGTATTTAAAATTTGCGACAGCAAAAAATAATTTTTTGAAAAATTTACTACAGAAAAGGCAATCCCTGGCGCAATTAAAACTTGCGACAGTAAAAAATTATTTTTTGAAAAATTTACTGTAGAAAAGGCAGTCCCTGGCGCAATAAAAATTTGCGACAGTAGAAAATTATTTTTTGAAAAATTTACTGTAGAAAAGGCAATCCCTGGCGCAATTAAAATTTGCGACAGTAAAAAATTATTTTTTTAATAATTTACTATAGAAAAGGCAATCCCTGGTGCAATTAAAATTTGCGACAGTAGAAAATTATTTTTTGAAAAATTTACTGTAGAAAAGGCAATCCCTGGCGCAATTAAAATTTGCGACAGTAAAAAATTATTTTTTGAAAAATTTACTGTAGAAAAGACAATCCCTGGCGCAATTAAAATTTGCGACAGTAAAAAATTATTTTTTGCAAAATTTACTATAGAAAGGCAATACATGTCGTATTTAAAATTTGCGACAGTAAAAAATTAATTTTTGAAAAATTTACTGTAGAAAAGGCAGTCCCTGGCGCAGTAAAAATTTGCGACAGTAAAAAATTATTTTTTGCAAAATTTACTATAGAAAAGGCAATACATGTCGTATTTAAAATTTGCGACAGTAAAAAATTAATTTTTGAAAAATTTACTGTAGAAAAGGCAATCCCTGGCGCAATTAAAATTTGCGACAGTAGAAAATTTTTTTTTTGAAAAATTTACTGTAGAAAAGACAACCCTGGCGCAATTAAAATTTGCGACAGTAAAAAATTATTTTTTGAAAAATTTACTATAGAAAAGGCAATCCCTGGCGTATTTAAAATTTGCGACAGTAAAAAATTATTTTTTGAAAATTTTACTGTAGAAAAGGCAATCCCTGGCGCAATTAAAATTTGCGACAGTAAAAAATTAATTTTTGGAAAATTTACTATAGAAAAGGCAATCCCTGGCGCAATTAAAATTTGCGACAGTAAAAAATTAATTTTTGAAAAATTTACTGTAGAAAAGGCAATACCTGGCGCAAAAAAAATTTGCGACAGTAAAAAATTAATTTGTGAATAATTTACTATAGAAAAGGCAATCCCTGGCGTATTTAAGATTTGCGACAGTCAAAAATTATTTTTTTGCAAAATTTACTATAGAAAAGGCAATCCCTGGCGTATTTAAAATTTGCGACAGTAAAAAATTAATATGCGGAAAATTTACTGTAGAAAAGGCAATGCCTGGCGTAATTAAAACTTGCGACAGTAAAAAATTATTTTTTGAATAATTTACTATAGAAAAGGCAATCCCTGGCGCAATTAAAATTTGTGACAGTATAAAATTATTTTTTGAAAAATTTAATGTAGAAAAGGCAATCCCTGGCGCAATTAAAATTTGCGACAGTAACAAATTATTTTTTGAATAATTTACAATAGAAAAGGCAATCCCTGGCGCAATTAAAATTTACGACAGTAGAAAATTATTTTTTTTTAAATTTACTGTAAAAAGGCAATCCCTGGCGCACTTACAATTTGCGACAGTATAAAATTAAATTTTGAAAAATTTACTATGGAAAAGGCAATCCCTAGAGCAATTAAAATTTGCGACAGTAAAAAATTAATTTTTGAAAAATTTACTATAGAAAAGGCAATTCCTGGCGCAATTAAAATTTGCTACAGTAAAAGATTAATTTTTGAAAAATTTACTATAGAAAAGGCAATCCCTGGCGTATTTAAAATTTGCGACAGTCAAAAATTATTTTTTTGCAAAATTTACTACAGAAAAGGCAATCCCTGGCGTATTTAAAATTTGCGCCAGTAAAAAATTAATATGCGGAAAATTTACTGTAGAAAAGGCAATCCCTGGCGTAATTAAAACTTGCGACAGTATAAAATTAAATTTTGAAGAATTTACTATAGAAAAGGCAATCCCTGGCGCAATTAAAACTTGCGAGAGTAAAATATTAATTTGTGAATAATTTACTATAGAAAAGGCAATCCCTGGCGCAGTTAAAATTTGCGACAATAAGATTTTTTTTTTTTTTTAATTTACTATAGAAAAGGCAATCCCTGGCGGATTTAAAATTTGCGACAGTAAAAAATTACTTTTTGAAAAATTTACTATAGAAAAGGCAATCCCTGGCGTAATTAAAATTTGCGACAGTAAAAAATTAATTTGTGAAAAATTTACTGTAGAAAAGGCAATCCCTGGCGTAATTAAAACGTGCGACAGTAAAAAATTATTTTTTGAATAATTTACTATAGAAAAGGCAATCCCTGGCGCAATTAAAATTTGCGACAGTATAAAATTATTTTTTGAAAAATTTAATGTAGAAAAGGCAATCCCTGGCGCAATTAAAATTTGCGACAGTAACAAATTATTTTTTGAATAATTTACAATAGAAAAGGCAATTCCTGGCGCAATTAAAATTTACGACAGTAGAAAATTATTTTTTTTTAAATTTACTGTAGAAAAGGCAATCCCTGGCGCACTTACAATTTGCGACAGTATAAAATTAAATTTTGAAAAATTTACTATGGAAAAGGCAATCCCTAGCGCAATTAAAATTTGTGACAGTAAAAAATTAATTTTTGAAAAATTTACTATAGAAAAGGCAATCCCTGGCGCAATTAAAATTTGCGACAGTAAAAGATTAATTTTTGAAAAATTTACTATAGAAAAGGCAATCCCTGGCGCAATTAAAATTTGCGACAGTAAAAAATTAATTTTTTGAAAAATTTACTATAGAAAAGGCAATCCCTGGCGTAATTAAAACTTGCGACAGTAAAAAATTATTTTTTGAAAAATTTACTATAGAAAAGGCAATCCCTGGCGTATTTAAAATTTGCGACAGTAAAAAATTATTTTTTGAAAAATTTACTGTAGAAAAGGCAATCCCTGGCGCAATTAAAACTTGCGACAGTAAAAAATTAATTTTTGAAAGATCTACTATAGAAAAGGCAATCCCTGGCGTATTTAAAATTTGCGACAGTAAAAAATTAATTTTTGAAAAATTTACTATAGAAAAGGCAATCCCTGGCGCAATTAAAATTTGCTACAGTAAAAGATTAATTTTTGAATAATTTACTATAGAAAAGGCAATACCTGGCGCAATTAATATTTGCGACAGTAAAAAATTAATTTTTTGAAAAATTTACTATAGAAAAGGCAATCCCTGGCGTAATTAAAACTTGCGACAGTAAAAAATTATTTTTTGAAAAATTTACTATAGAAAAGGCAATCCCTGGCGCAATTAATATTTGCGACAGTAAAAAATTATTTTTTGAAAAATTTACTGTAGAAAAGGCAATCCCTGGCGCAATTAAAACTTGCGACAGTAAAAAATTAATTTTTGAAAGATTTACTATAGAAAAGGCAATCCCTGGCGTATTTAAAATTTGCGACAGTAAAAAATTAATTTTTGAAAAATTTACTATAGAAAAGGCAATCCCTGGCGCAATTAAAATTTGCGACAGTAAAAAATTATTTTTTGAAAAATTTACTGTAGAAAAGGCAATCCCTGGCGCAATTAAAACTTGCGACAGTAAAAAATTAATTTTTGAAAGATTTACTATAGAAAAGGCAATCCCTGGCGTAATTAAAACTTGCGACAGTAAAAAATTATTTTTTGAAAAATTTACTATAGAAAAGGCAATCCCTGGCGCAATTAATATTTGCGACAGTAAAAAATTATTTTTTGAAAAATTTACTGTAGAAAAGGCAATCCCTGGCGCAATTAAAACTTGCGACAGTAAAAAATTAATTTTTGAAAGATTTACTATAGAAAAGGCAATCCCTGGCGTAATTAAAACTTGCGACAGTAAAAAATAATTTTTTGAAAAATTTACTATAGAAAAGGCAATCCCTGGCGCAATTAATATTTGCGACAGTAAAAAATTATTTTTTGAAAAATTTACTGTAGAAAAGGCAATCCCTGGCGAAATTAAAACTTGCGACAGTAAAAAATTAATTTTTGAAAGATTTACTATAGAAAAGGCAATCCCTGGCGTATTTAAAATTTGCGACAGTAAAAAATTAATTTTTGAAAAATTTACTATAGAAAAGGCAATCCCTGGCGCAATTAAAATTTGCTACAGTAAAAGATTAATTTTTGAATAATTTACTATAGAAAAGGCAATACCTGGCGCAATTAATATTTGCGACAGTAAAAAATTAAATTTTGAAAAATTTACTATGGAAAAGGCAATCCCTAGCGCAATTAAAATTTGCAACAGTAAAAAATTAATTTTTGAAAGATTTACTATAGAAAAGGCAATCCCTGGCGTATTTAAAATTTTCGACAGTAAAAAATTATTTTTTGAATAATTTACTATAGAAAACGCAATCCCTGGCGTATTTAAAATTTGCGACAGCAAAAAATTATTTTTTGAAAAATTTACTGTAGAAAAGGCAATCCCTGGCGCAATTAAAATTTGCGACAGTAAAAAATTATTTTTTGAAAAATTTACTGTAGAAAAGGCAATCCCTGGCGCAATTAAAATTTGCGACAGTATAAAATTATTTTTTGAAAAATTTACTGTAGAAAAGGCAATCCCTGGCGCAATTAAAATTTGCGACAGTAAAAAATTATTTTTTGAAAGATTTACTGTAGAAAAGGCAATCCCTGGCGGAATTAAAATGTGCGACAGTAAAAAATTAATTTGTGAATAATTTACTGTAGAAAAGGCAATCCCTGGCGTATTTAAAATTTGCGACAATAAAAAATTATTTTTTGAAAAATTTACTATAGAAAGGCAATCCCTGGCGTATTTAAAATTTGCGACAGTAAAAAATTATTTTTTGAAAAATTTACTGTAGAAAAGGCAATCCCTGGCGCAATTAAAATTTGCGACAGTAGAAAATTATTTTTTGAAAAATTTACTGGAGAAAAGGCAATCCATGGCGCAATTAAAATTTGCGACAGTAAAAAATTATTTTTTGAAAAATTTACTGTAGAAATGGCAATCCCCGGCACAATTAAAATTTGCGACTGTAAAAAATTATTTTTTGAATAATTTACTATAGAAAAGGCAATCCCTGGCGGATTTAAAACTTGCGACAAAAAAAAATAATTTTTGAAAAATTTACTATAGAAAAGGCAACCCTGGCGTAATTAAAATTTGCTACAGTAAAAAATTAATTTGTGAAAAATTTACTATAGAAAAGGCAATCCCATGCGTATTTAAAATTTGCGACAGTAAAAAATCATTTTTTTGCAAAATTTACTATAGAAAAGGCAATCCCTGGCGTATTTAAAATTTTCGACAGTAAAAAATTATTTTTATTGCAAAATTTACTATAGAAAAGGCAATCCCTGGCGTATTTAAAATTTGCGACAGTCAAAAATTAATTTTTGAAAAATTTACTATAGAAAGGCAATCCCTGGCGCAATTAAAATTTGGGACAGTAAAAAATTATTTTTTGAATAATTTACTATAGAAAAGTCAATACCTGGCGCAATTAAAATTTGCGACAGTAAAAAATAATTTTTTGAAAAATTTACTATAGAAAAGGCAATCCCTGGCGGATTTAAAATTTTCGACAGTAAAATATTAATTTTTGAAAAATTTACTATAGAAAAGGCAATCCCTGGCGTAATTAAAATTTGCGACAGTAAAAAATTAATTTGTGAAAAATTTACTATAGAAAAGGCAATCCCTGGCGTAATTAAAACTTGCGACAGTAAAAAATTATTTTTTGAAAAATTAACTATAGAAAAGGCAATCCCTGGCGCAATTAAAACTTGCGGCAGGAAAAAATTATTTTTTGAATAATTTACTATAGAAAAGGCAATCCCTGGCGCAATTAAAATTTGCGACAGCAAAAATTATTTTTTGAAAAATTTACTGTAGAAAAGGCAATCCCTGGAACAATTAAAACTTGCCACAGTAAAAAATTATTTTTTGAAAAATTTACTATAGAAAAGGCAATCCCTGGCGCAATTAAAATTTGCGAAAGTATAAAATTATTTTTTGAAAAATTTACTGTAGAAAAGGCAATCCCTGGCGCAATTAAAATTTGCGACAGTAAAAAATTATTTTTTGACAAATTTACTGCAGAAAAGGCAATCCCTGGCGGAATTAAAATGTGCGACAGTAAAAAATTAATTTGTGAATAATTTACTGTAGAAAAGGCAATCCCTGGCGTATTTAAAATTTGCGACAATAAAAAATTATTTTTTGAAAAATTTACTATAGAAAGGCAATCCCTGGCGTATTTAAAATTTGCAACAGTAAAAAATTATTTTTTGAAGAATTTACTGTAGAAAAGGCAATCCCTGGCGCAATTAAAATTTGTGACAGTAGAAAATTATTTTTTGAAAAATTTACTGTAGAAAAGGCAATCCCTGGCGCAATTAAAATTTGCGACAGTAAAAAATTATTTTTTGAAAAATTTACTGTAGAAATGGCAATCCCTGGCGCAATTAAAATTTGCGACTGTAAAAAATTATTTTTTGAATAATTTACTATAGAAAAGGCAATCCCTGGCGGATTTAAAATTTGCGACAAAAAAAAATTAATTTTTAAAAAATTTACTATAGAAAAGGCAACCCTGGCGTAATTAAAATTTGCTACAGTAAAAAATTAATTTGTGAAAAATTTACTATAGAAAAGGCAATCCCATGCGTATTTAAAATTTGCGACAGTAAAAAATTATTTTTTTGCAAAATTTACTATAGAAAAGGCAATCCCTGGCGTATTTAAAATTTTGGACAGTAAAAAATTATTTTTATTGCAAAATTTACTATAGAAAAGGCAATCCCTGGCGTATTTAAAATTTGCGATAGTCAAAAATTAATTTTTGAAAAATTTACTATAGAAAAGGCAATCCCTGGCGCAATTAAAATTTGGGACAGTAAAAAATTATTTTTTGAATAATTTACTATAGAAAGGTCAATACCTGGCGCAATTAAAATTTGCGACAGTAAAAAATAATTTTTTGAAAAATTTACTATAGAAAAGGCAATCCCTGGCGGATTTAAAATTTGCGACAGTAAAATATTAATTTTTGAAAAATTTACTATAGAAAAGGCAATCCCTGGCGTAATTAAAATTTGCGACAGTAAAAAATTAATTTGTGAAAAATTTACTATAGAAAAGGCAATCCCTGGCGTAATTAAAACTTGCGACAGTAAAAAATTATTTTTTGAAAAATTAACTATAGAAAAGGCAATCCCTGGCGCAATTAAAATTTGCGACAGGAAAAAATTATTTTTTTAATAATTTACTATAGAAAAGGCAATCCCTGGCGTATTTAAAATTTGCGACAGTAAAAAATGATTTTTTGAAAAATTTACTGTAGAAAAGGCAATCCTTGGCACAATTAAAATTTGCGACAGTAAAAAATTATTTTTTGAAAAATTTACTGTAGAAAAGGCAATCCCTGGCGCAACTAAAATTTGCGGCAGTAAAAAATTATTTTTTGAATAATTTACTATAGAAAAGGCAATCCCTGGCGCAATTAAAACTTGCGACAGTAAAAAATTATTTTTTGAATAATTTACTGTAGAAAAGGCAATCCTTGGCGCAATTAAAATTTGCGACAGTAAATAATTATTTTTTGAAAAATTTACTGTAGAAAAGGCAATCCCTGGCGCAATTAAAACTTGCGACAGTAAAAAATTAATTTTTGAAAAATTTACTATAGAAAAGGCAATCCCTGGCGCAATTAAAATTTGCGACAGTAAAAAATTAATTTGTGAAAAATTTACTGTAGAAAAGCAGTCCCTGGCGTAATTAAAACTTGCGACAGTAAAAAATTATTTTTTGAATAATTTACTATAGAAAAGGCAATCTCTGGCGCAATTAAAATTTGCGACAGTATAAAATTATTTTTTGAAAAATTTACTGTAGAAAAGGCAATCCCTGGCGCAATTAAAATTTGCGACAGTAAAAAATTATTTTTTGAAAAATTTACTGCAGAAAAGGCAATCCCTGGCGGAATTAAAATGTGCGACAGTAAAAAATTAATTTGTGAATAATTTACTGTAGAAAAGGCAATCCCTGGCGTATTTAAAATTTGCGACAATAAAAAATTATTTTTTGAAAAATTTACTATAGAAAGGCAATCCCTGGCGTATTTAAAATTTGCGACAGTAAAAAATTATTTTTTGAAGAATTTACTGTAGAAAAGGCAATCCCTGGCGCAATTAAAATTTGCGACAGTAGAAAATTATTTTTTGAAAAATTTACTGTATAAAAGGCAATCCCTGGCGCAATTAAAATTTTCGACAGTAAAAAATTATTTTTTGAAAAATTTACTGTAGAAATGGCAATCCCTGGCGCAATTAAAATTTGCGACTGTAAAAAATTATTTTTTTAATAATTTACAATAGAAAAGGCAATCCCTGGCGGATTTAAAATTTGCGACAAAAAAAAATTAATTTTTGAAAAATTTACTATAGAAAAGGCAACCCTGGCGTAATTAAAATTTGCTACAGTAAAAAATTAATTTGTGAAAAATTTACTATAGAAAAGGCAATCCCATGCGTATTTAAAATTTGCGACAGTAAAAAATCATTTTTTTGCAAAATTTACTATAGAAAAGGCAATCCCTGGCGTATTTAAAATTTTCGACAGTAAAAAATTATTTTTATTGCAAAATTTACTATAGAAAAGGCAATCCCTGGCGTATTTAAAATTTGCGACAGTCAAAAATTAATTTTTGAAAAATTTACTATAGAAAGGCAATCCCTGGCGCAATTAAAATTTGGGACAGTAAAAAATTATTTTTTGAATAATTTACTATAGAAAAGTCAATACCTGGCGCAATTAAAATTTGCGACAGTAAAAAATAATTTTTTGAAAAATTTACTATAGAAAAGGCAATCCCTGGCGGATTTAAAATTTTCGACAGTAAAATATTAATTTTTGAAAAATTTACTATAGAAAAGGCAATCCCTGGCGTAATTAAAATTTGCGACAGTAAAAAATTAATTTGTGAAAAATTTACTATAGAAAAGGCAATCCCTGGCGTAATTAAAACTTGCGACAGTAAAAAATTATTTTTTGAAAAATTAACTATAGAAAAGGCAATCCCTGGCGCAATTAAAACTTGCGGCAGGAAAAAATTATTTTTTGAATAATTTACTATAGAAAAGGCAATCCCTGGCGCAATTAAAATTTGCGACAGCAAAAATTATTTTTTGAAAAATTTACTGTAGAAAAGGCAATCCCTGGAACAATTAAAACTTGCCACAGTAAAAAATTATTTTTTGAAAAATTTACTATAGAAAAGGCAATCCCTGGCGCAATTAAAATTTGCGACAGTAGAAAATTATTTTTTGAATAATTTACAATAGAAAAGGCAATCCCTGGCGCAATTAATATTTGCGACAGTAAAAAATTATTTTTTGAATAATTTACTGTAGAAAAGGCAATCCTGGCGCAATTAAAACTTGCGACAGTAAAAAATTATTTTTTGAATAATTTACTATAGAGAAGGCAATCCCTGGCGCAATTGAAATTTGCGACAGTAAAAAACTATTTTTTGAAAAATTTTCTATAGAAAAGGCAATCCCTGGCGCAACTAAAATTTGCGGCAGTAAAAAATTATTTTTTGAATAATTTACTATAGAAAAGGTAATCCCTGGCGTATTTAAAATTTGCGACAGTAAAAAATTATTTTTTGAAAAATTTACTGTAGAAAAGGCAATCCCTGGCGCAATTAAAATTTGCGACAGTAAATAATTATTTTTTGAAAAATTTACTGTAGAAAAGGCAATCCCTGGCGCAATTAAAACTTGCGACAGTAAAAAATTAATTTTTGAAAAATTTACTATAGAATAGGCAATCCCTGGCGCAATTAAAATTTGCGACAGTAAAAAATTAATTTGTGAAAAATTTACTGTAGGAAAGGCAGTCCCTGGCGTAATTAAAACTTGCGACAGTAAAAAATTATTTTTTGAATAGTTTACTATAGAAAAGGCAATCCCTGGCGCAATTAAAATTTGCGAAAGTATAAAATTATTTTTTGAAAAATTTACTGTAGAAAAGGCAATCCCTGGCGCAATTAAAATTTGCGACAGTAAAAAATTATTTTTTGACAAATTTACTGTAGAAAAGGCAATCCCTGGCGGAATTAAAATGTGCGACAGTAAAAAATTAATTTGTGAATAATTTACTGTAGAAAAGGCAATCCCTGGCGTATTTAAAATTTGCGACAATAAAAAATTATTTTTTGAAAAATTTACTATAGAAAGGCAATCCCTGGCGTATTTAAAATTTGCAACAGTAAAAAATTATTTTTTGAAGAATTTACTGTAGAAAAGGCAATCCCTGGCGCAATTAAAATTTGCGACAGTAGAAAATTATTTTTTGAAAAATTTACTGTAGAAAAGGCAATCCCTGGCGCAATTAAAATTTGCGACAGTAAAAAATTAATTTGTGAATAATTTACTGTAGAAAAGGCAATCCCTGGCGTATTTAAAATTTGCGACAATAAAAAATTATTTTTTGAAAAATTTACTATAGAAAGGCAATCCCTGGCGTATTTAAAATTTGCAACAGTAAAAAATTATTTTTTGAAGAATTTACTGTAGAAAAGGCAATCCCTGGCGCAATTAAAATTTGTGACAGTAGAAAATTATTTTTTGAAAAATTTACTGTAGAAAAGGCAATCCCTGGCGCAATTAAAATTTGCGACAGTAAAAAATTATTTTTTGAAAAATTTACTGTAGAAATGGCAATCCCTGGCGCAATTAAAATTTGCGACTGTAAAAAATTATTTTTTGAATAATTTACTATAGAAAAGGCAATCCCTGGCGGATTTAAAATTTGCGACAAAAAAAAATTAATTTTTAAAAAATTTACTATAGAAAAGGCAACCCTGGCGTAATTAAAATTTGCTACAGTAAAAAATTAATTTGTGAAAAATTTACTATAGAAAAGGCAATCCCATGCGTATTTAAAATTTGCGACAGTAAAAAATTATTTTTTTGCAAAATTTACTATAGAAAAGGCAATCCCTGGCGTATTTAAAATTTTGGACAGTAAAAAATTATTTTTATTGCAAAATTTACTATAGAAAAGGCAATCCCTGGCGTATTTAAAATTTGCGATAGTCAAAAATTAATTTTTGAAAAATTTACTATAGAAAAGGCAATCCCTGGCGCAATTAAAATTTGGGACAGTAAAAAATTATTTTTTGAATAATTTACTATAGAAAGGTCAATACCTGGCGCAATTAAAATTTGCGACAGTAAAAAATAATTTTTTGAAAAATTTACTATAGAAAAGGCAATCCCTGGCGGATTTAAAATTTGCGACAGTAAAATATTAATTTTTGAAAAATTTACTATAGAAAAGGCAATCCCTGGCGTAATTAAAATTTGCGACAGTAAAAAATTAATTTGTGAAAAATTTACTATAGAAAAGGCAATCCCTGGCGTAATTAAAACTTGCGACAGTAAAAAATTATTTTTTGAAAAATTAACTATAGAAAAGGCAATCCCTGGCGCAATTAAAATTTGCGACAGGAAAAAATTATTTTTTTAATAATTTACTATAGAAAAGGCAATCCCTGGCGTATTTAAAATTTGCGACAGTAAAAAATGATTTTTTGAAAAATTTACTGTAGAAAAGGCAATCCTTGGCACAATTAAAATTTGCGACAGTAAAAAATTATTTTTTGAAAAATTTACTGTAGAAAAGGCAATCCCTGGCGCAACTAAAATTTGCGGCAGTAAAAAATTATTTTTTGAATAATTTACTATAGAAAAGGCAATCCCTGGCGCAATTAAAACTTGCGACAGTA
Source organism: Dioctria linearis (assembly GCA_963930735.1). NCBI lineage: Eukaryota > Metazoa > Arthropoda > Insecta > Diptera > Asilidae > Dioctria > Dioctria linearis. The sequence continues at coordinate 232,921 of CAWVNZ010000168.1, read as the reverse complement.
AAAAATTATTTTTTGAATAATTTACTGTAGAAAAGGCAATCCTTGGCGCAATTAAAATTTGCGACAGTAAATAATTATTTTTTGAAAAATTTACTGTAGAAAAGGCAATCCCTGGCGCAATTAAAACTTGCGACAGTAAAAAATTAATTTTTGAAAAATTTACTATAGAAAAGGCAATCCCTGGCGCAATTAAAATTTGCGACAGTAAAAAATTAATTTGTGAAAAATTTACTGTAGAAAAGCAGTCCCTGGCGTAATTAAAACTTGCGGCAGTAAAAAATTATTTTTTGAATAATTTACTATAGAAAAGGCAATCTCTGGCGCAATTAAAATTTGCGACAGTATAAAATTATTTTTTGAAAAATTTACTGTAGAAAAGGCAATCCCTGGCGCAATTAAAATTTGCGACAGTAAAAAATTATTTTTTGAAAAATTTACTGCAGAAAAGGCAATCCCTGGCGGAATTAAAATGTGCGACAGTAAAAAATTAATTTGTGAATAATTTACTGTAGAAAAGGCAATCCCTGGCGTATTTAAAATTTGCGACAATAAAAAATTATTTTTTGAAAAATTTACTATAGAAAGGCAATCCCTGGCGTATTTAAAATTTGCGACAGTAAAAAATTATTTTTTGAAGAATTTACTGTAGAAAAGGCAATCCCTGGCGCAATTAAAATTTGCGACAGTAGAAAATTATTTTTTGAAAAATTTACTGTATAAAAGGCAATCCCTGGCGCAATTAAAATTTTCGACAGTAAAAAATTATTTTTTGAAAAATTTACTGTAGAAATGGCAATCCCTGGCGCAATTAAAATTTGCGACTGTAAAAAATTATTTTTTTAATAATTTACAATAGAAAAGGCAATCCCTGGCGGATTTAAAATTTGCGACAAAAAAAAAATTAATTTTTGAAAAATTTACTATAGAAAAGGCAACCCTGGCGTAATTAAAATTTGCTACAGTAAAAAATTAATTTGTGAAAAATTTACTATAGAAAAGGCAATCCCATGCGTATTTAAAATTTGCGACAGTAAAAAATCATTTTTTTGCAAAATTTACTATAGAAAAGGCAATCCCTGGCGTATTTAAAATTTTCGACAGTAAAAAATTATTTTTATTGCAAAATTTACTATAGAAAAGGCAATCCCTGGCGTATTTAAAATTTGCGACAGTCAAAAATTAATTTTTGAAAAATTTACTATAGAAAGGCAATCCCTGGCGCAATTAAAATTTGGGACAGTAAAAAATTATTTTTTGAATAATTTACTATAGAAAAGTCAATACCTGGCGCAATTAAAATTTGCGACAGTAAAAAATAATTTTTTGAAAAATTTACTATAGAAAAGGCAATCCCTGGCGGATTTAAAATTTTCGACAGTAAAATATTAATTTTTGAAAAATTTACTATAGAAAAGGCAATCCCTGGCGTAATTAAAATTTGCGACAGTAAAAAATTAATTTGTGAAAAATTTACTATAGAAAAGGCAATCCCTGGCGTAATTAAAACTTGCGACAGTAAAAAATTATTTTTTGAAAAATTAACTATAGAAAAGGCAATCCCTGGCGCAATTAAAACTTGCGGCAGGAAAAAATTATTTTTTGAATAATTTACTATAGAAAAGGCAATCCCTGGCGCAATTAAAATTTGCGACAGCAAAAATTATTTTTTGAAAAATTTACTGTAGAAAAGGCAATCCCTGGAACAATTAAAACTTGCCACAGTAAAAAATTATTTTTTGAAAAATTTACTATAGAAAAGGCAATCCCTGGCGCAATTAAAATTTGCGACAGTAGAAAATTATTTTTTGAATAATTTACAATAGAAAAGGCAATCCCTGGCGCAATTAATATTTGCGACAGTAAAAAATTATTTTTTGAATAATTTACTGTAGAAAAGGCAATCCCTGGCGCAATTAAAACTTGCGACAGTAAAAAATTATTTTTTGAATAATTTACTATAGAGAAGGCAATCCCTGGCGCAATTGAAATTTGCGACAGTAAAAAACTATTTTTTGAAAAATTTTCTATAGAAAAGGCAATCCCTGGCGCAACTAAAATTTGCGGCAGTAAAAAATTATTTTTTGAATAATTTACTATAGAAAAGGTAATCCCTGGCGTATTTAAAATTTGCGACAGTAAAAAATTATTTTTTGAAAAATTTACTGTAGAAAAGGCAATCCCTGGCGCAATTAAAATTTGCGACAGTAAATAATTATTTTTTGAAAAATTTACTGTAGAAAAGGCAATCCCTGGCGCAATTAAAACTTGCGACAGTAAAAAATTAATTTTTGAAAAATTTACTATAGAATAGGCAATCCCTGGCGCAATTAAAATTTGCGACAGTAAAAAATTAATTTGTGAAAAATTTACTGTAGGAAAGGCAGTCCCTGGCGTAATTAAAACTTGCGACAGTAAAAAATTATTTTTTGAATAGTTTACTATAGAAAAGGCAATCCCTGGCGCAATTAAAATTTGCGAAAGTATAAAATTATTTTTTGAAAAATTTACTGTAGAAAAGGCAATCCCTGGCGCAATTAAAATTTGCGACAGTAAAAAATTATTTTTTGACAAATTTACTGTAGAAAAGGCAATCCCTGGCGGAATTAAAATGTGCGACAGTAAAAAATTAATTTGTGAATAATTTACTGTAGAAAAGGCAATCCCTGGCGTATTTAAAATTTGCGACAATAAAAAATTATTTTTTGAAAAATTTACTATAGAAAGGCAATCCCTGGCGTATTTAAAATTTGCAACAGTAAAAAATTATTTTTTGAAGAATTTACTGTAGAAAAGGCAATCCCTGGCGCAATTAAAATTTGCGACAGTAGAAAATTATTTTTTGAAAAATTTACTGTAGAAAAGGCAATCCCTGGCGCAATTAAAATTTGCGACAGTAAAAAATTATTTTTTGAAAAATTTACTGTAGAAATGGCAATCCCTGGCGCAATTAAAATTTGCGACTGTAAAAAATTATTTTTTGAATAATTTACTATAGAAAAGGCAATCCCTGGCGGATTTAAAATTTGCGACAAAAAAAATTAATTTTTGAAAAATTTACTATAGAAAAGGCAACCCTGGCGTAATTAAAATTTGCTACAGTAAAAAATTAATCTGTGAAAAATTTACTATAGAAAAGGCAATCCCAGGCGTATTTAAAATTTGCGACAGTAAAAAATTATTTTTTTGCAAAATTTACTATAGAAAAGGCAATCCCTGGCGTATTTAAAATTTTCGACAGTAAAAAATTATTTTTTTGCAAAATTTACTATAGAAAAGGCAATCCCTGGCGTATTTAAAATTTGCGACAGTAAAAAATTAATTTTTGAAAAATTTACTATAGAAAAGGCAATCCTTGGCGCAATTAAAATTTGGGACAATAAAAAATTATTTTTTGAATAATTTACTATAGAAAAGGCAATCCCTGGCGCAATTAAAATTTGCGACAGTAGAAAATTATTTTTTGAAAAATTTACTGTAGAAAAGGCAATCCCTGGCGCAATTAAAATTTGCGACAGTAAAAAATTATTTTTTGAAAAATTTACTGTAGAAATGGCAATCCCTGGCGCAATTAAAATTTGCGACTGTAAAAAATTATTTTTTGAATAATTTACTATAGAAAAGGCAATCCCTGGCGGATTTAAAATTTGCGACAAAAAAAAATTAATTTTTGAAAAATTTACTATAGAAAAGGCAACCCTGGCGTAATTAAAATTTACTACAGTAAAAAATTAATCTGTGAAAAATTTACTATAGAAAAGGCAATCCCAGGCGTATTTAAAATTTGCGACAGTAAAAAATTATTTTTTTGCAAAATTTACTATAGAAAAGGCAATCCCTGGCGTATTTAAAATTTTCGACAGTAAAAAATTATTTTTTTGCAAAATTTACTATAGAAAAGGCAATCCCTGGCGTATTTAAAATTTGCGACAGTAAAAAATTAATTTTTGAAAAATTTACTATAGAAAAGGCAATCCTTGGCGCAATTAAAATTTGGGACAATAAAAAATTATTTTTTGAATAATTTACTATAGAAAAGTCAATTCCTGGCGCAATTAAAATTTGCGACAGTAAAAAATTATTTTTTGAAAAATTTAATATAGAAAAGGCAATCCCTGGCGGATTTAAAATTTGCGACAGTAAAATATTAATTTTTGATAAATTTACTATAGAAAAGGCAATCCCTGGCGTAATTAAAATTTGCGACTGTAAAAAATTAATTTGTGAAAAATTTACTGTAGAAAAGGCAATCCCTGGCGTAATTAAAACTTGCGACAGTAAAAAAATATTTTTTGAAAAATTTACTATAGAAAAGGCAATCCCTGGCGCAATTAAAATTTGCGACAGTAGAAAATTATTTTTTGAATAATTTACTATAGAACAGGCAATCCCTGGCGCAATTAAAATTTGCGACAGCAAAAATAATTTTTTGAAAAATTTACTGTAGAAAAGGCAATCCCTGGCGCAATTAAAATTTGAGACAGTAGAAAATTATTTTTTGAAAAATTTACTATAGAAACGGCAATCCCTGGCGCAATTAAAATTTGCGACAGTAAAAAATTATTTTTTGAAAAATTTTCTATAGAAATGGAAATACCTGGCGCAATTAAAATTTGCGACAGTAAAAAATTAATTAGTGAACAATTTCCTATAGAAAAGGCAATCCCTGGCGCAATTAAAATTTGCGACAGTAAAAAATTATTTTTTGAAAAATTTACTGTAGAAAAGGCAATCCCTGGCGCAATTAAAATTTGCGACAGTAAAAAATTATTTTTTGAAAAATTTACTGTAGAAAAGGCAATCCCTGGCGCAATTAAAATTTGCGACAGTAAAAGATTAATTTTTGAAAAATTTACTATAGAAAAGGCAATCCCTGGCGTAATTAAAATTTGCGACAGTAAAAAATTAATTTCTGAATAATTTACTATAGAAAAGGCAATCCCTGGCGTATTTAAAATTTTCGACAGTAAAAAATTATTTTTTGAATAATTTACTATAGAAAAGGCAATCCCTGGCGTATTTAAAATTTGCGACAGTAAAAAATTATTTTTTGAAAAATTTACTGTAGAAAAGGCAATCCCTGGCGCAATTAAAATTTGCGACAGTAAAAAATTATTTTTGAAAAATTTACTGTAGAAAAGGCAATCCCTGGCGCAATTAAAATTTGCGACAGTAAAAGATTAATTTTTGAATAATTTACTATAGAAAGGCAATTCCTGGCGCAATTAAAATTTGCGACAGTAAAAAATTATTTTTTGAATAATTTACTATAGAGAAGGCAATCCCTGGCGCAATTAAAATTTGCGACAGTAAAAAATTATTTTTTGAAAAATTTTCTATAGAAAAGGCAATCCCTGGTGCAACTAAAATTTGCGGCAGTAAAAAATTATTTTTTGAATAATTTACTATAGAAAAGGCAATCCCTGGCGTATTTAAAATTTGCGACACTAGAAAATTATTTTTTGAAAAATTTACTATAGAAACGGCAATCCCTGGCGTAATTAAAATTTGCGACAGTAAAAAATTACTTTTTGCAAAATTTACTATAGAAAAGGCAATCCCTGGCATATTTAAAATTTGCGACAGTAAAAAATTATTTTTTGAAAAATTTACTGTAGAAAGGCAATACCTGGCGCAATTAAAATTTGCAACAGTAAAAAATTAATTTGTGAATAATTTACTATAGAAAAGGCAATCCCTGGCGTATTTAAAATTTTCGACAGTAAAAAATTATTTTTTGAATAATTTACTATAGAAAAGGCAATCCCTGGCGTATTTAAAATTTGCGACAGTAAAAAATTATTTTTTGAAAAATTTACTGTAGAAAAGGCAATCCCTGGCGCAATTAAAATTTGCGACGGTAAAAAATTATTTTTTGAAAAATTTACTGTAGAAAAGGCAATCCCTGGCGCAATTAAAATTTGCGACAGTAAAAGATTAATTTTTGAATAATTTACTATAGAAAAGGCAATTCCTGGCGCAATTAAAATTTGCGACAGTAAAAAATTATTTTTTGAATAATTTACTATAGAGAAGGCAATCCCTGGCGCAATTAAAATTTGCGACAGTAAAAAATTATTTTTTGAAAAATTTTCTATAGAAAAGGCAATCCCTGGTGCAACTAAAATTTGCGGCAGTAAAAAATTATTTTTTGAATAATTTACTATAGAAAAGGCAATCCCTGGCGTATTTAAAATTTGCGACAGTAAAAATTATTTTTTGAAAAATTTACTGTAGAAAAGGCAATCCCTGGCCCAATTAAAATTTGCGACAGTAAAAAATTATTTTTTGAAAAATTTAATGTAGAAAAGGCAATCCCTGGCGCAATTAAAACTTGCGACAGTAAAAAATTAATTTTTGAAAAATTTACTATAGAAAAGGAAATACCTGGCGCAATTAAAATTTGCGACAGTAAAAAATTAATTAGTGAACAATTTCCTATAGAAAAGGCAATCCCTGGCGCAATTAAAATTTGCGACAGTAAAAAATTATTTTTTGAAAAATTTACTGTAGAAAAGGCAATCCCTGGCGCAATTAAAATTTGCGACAGTAAAAAATTATTTTTTGAAAAATTTACTGTAGAAAAGGCAATCCCTGGCGCAATTAAAACTTGCGACAGTAAAAAATTAATTTTTGAAAAATTTACTATAGAAAAGGCAATCCCTGGCGCAATTAAAATTTGCGACAGTAAAAAATTAATTTGTGAAAAATTTACTGTAGAAAAGGCAGTCCCTGGCGTAATTAAAACTTGCGACAGTAAAAAATTATTTTTTGAATAATTTACTATAGAAAAGGCAATCCCTGGCGCAATTAAAATTTGCGACAGTAAAAAATTTTTTTTGAATAATTTACTATAGAAAAGGCAATCTCTGGCGCAATTAAAATTTGCGACAGTAAAAAATTATTTTTTGAAAAATTTACTATAGAAAAGGCAATCCCTGGTGCAACTAAAATTTGCGGCAGTAAAAAATTATTTTTTCAATAATTTACTATAGAAAAGGCAATCCCTGGCGTATTTAAAATTTGCGACAGTAAAGAATTATTTTTTGAAAAATTTACTGTAGAAAAGGCAATCCCTGGCGCAATTAAAATTTGCGACAGTAAAAAATTATTTTTTGAAAAATTTACTGTAGAAAAGGCAATCCCTGGCGCAATTAAAACTTGCGACAGTTAAAAATTAATTTTTGAAAAATTTACTATAGAAAAGGAAATACCTGGCGCAATTAAAATTTGCGACAGTAAAAAATTAATTAGTGAAAAATTTCCTATAGGAAAAGGCAATCCCTGGCGCAATTAAAATTTGCGACAGTAAAAAATTATGTTTTGAAAAATTTTACTATAGAAAAGGCAATCCCTGGCGTAATTAAAACTTGCGACAGTAGAAAATTATTTTTTGAAAAATTTACTATAGAAAAGGCAATCCCTGGCGGAAATTAAAATTTGCGTCAGTAAAAGATTAATTTTTGAAAAATTTACTATAGAAAAAGGCAATCCCTGGCGCATTTAAAATTTGCGACAGTAAAAAATTATTTTTTTGAAAAATTTACTATAGAAAAGGCAATCCCTGGCGTAATTAAAAACTTGCGATAGTAAAAAATTATTTTTTGAAAAATTTTACTATAGAAAAGGCAATCCCTGGCGCAATTAAAATTTGCGACAGTAAAAAATTATTTTTTGAATAATTTACTATAGAAAAAGGCAATCTCTGGCGCAATTAAAATTTGCGACAGTAAAAAATTATTTTTTGAAAAATTTACTATAGAAAAGCAATCCTGGCGGATTTAAAATTTACGAGAGTAAAAAAATTAATTTTTGAAAAATTTACTATAGAAAAAGGCAATCCCTGGCGTAATTAAAATTTGCGACAGTTAAAAAATGAATTTGTGAAATTTTTACTATAGAAAAGGCAATCCTGGCGCAATTAAAATTTGGGACAGTAAAAAATTATTTTTTGAAAAATTTACTGTAGAAAAGGCAATCCCTGGCGCAGTTAAAATATGCGACAGTATAAAATTAAATTTTGAAAAATTTACTATAGAAAAGGCAATCCCTGGCGTATTTAAAATTTGCGACAGTAAAAAATTAATTTGTGAAAAATTTACTATAGAAAAGGAAATCCCTGGTGTAATTAAAATTTGCGACATTAAAAAATTAATTTTTGAAAAATTTACTATAGAAAATGCAATGCCTGGCGCAATTAAAATTTGCGACAGTAAAAAATTATTTTTTGAATAATTTACTATAGAAAAGGCAATCCCTGGCGCAATTAAAATTTTGCGACAGTAAAAAATAATTTTTTGAAAAATTTACTGTAGAAAAGGCAATCCCTGGCGGAAATAAAATTTGCGACAGTAAAAAATTAATTTGTGAATAATTTACTATAGAAAAGGCAATCCCTGGCGTATTTAAAATTTGCGGACAGTAAAAAATTATTTTTTTAATAATTTACAATAGAAAAGGCAATCCCTGGTGTAATTAAAATTTGCGACAGTAAGAAATTAATTTGTGAATTATTTACTATAGAAAAGGCAATCCCTGGCGTATTTAAAATTTGCGACAGTAAAAAATTAATTTGTGAAAAATTTACTATAGAAAAGGCAATCCCTGGTGTAATTAAAATTTGCGACAGTAAAAAAATTAATTTGTGGAATTTTACTATAGAAAAGGCAATCCCTGGCGCAATTAAAATTTGCGACAGTATAAAATTATTTTTTGAAAAATTTACTGTAGAAAAGGCAATCCCTGGCGCAATTAAAATTTGCGACAGTTTGGGACAGTAAAAAATTATTTTTTGAATAATTTACTATAGAAAAGTCAATTCCTGGCGCAATTAAAATTTGCGACAGTAAAAAATTATTTTTTGAAAAATTTAATATAGAAAAGGCAATCACTGGCGCAATTAAAATTTGCGACAGTAGAGAAATTATTTTTTGAATAATTTACTATAGAAAAGGCAATCCCTGGCGCAATTAAAATTGCGACAGCAAAAATTATTTTTTTAAAAATTTACTGTAGAAAAGGCAATCCCTGGCGCAATTAAAATTTGCGACAGTAGAAAATTATTTTTTGAAAAATTTACTATAGAAACGGCAATCCCTGGCGTAATTAAAATTTGCGACAGTAAAAAATTACTTTTTGCAAAATTTACTATAGAAAAGGCAATCCCTGGCGTAATTTAAAATTTGCGACAGTATAAAATTATTTTTTGAAAAATTTACTGTAGAAAGGCAATCCCTGGCGCAATTTAAATTTGCGACAGTAAAAAATTAATTTGTGAATAATTTACTATAGAAAAGGCAATCCCTGGCGTATTTAACATTTTCGACAGTAAAAAATTATTTTTTGAATAATTTTACTATAGAAAAGGCAATCCCTGGCGTATTTAAAATTTGCGACAGTAAAAAATTATTTTTTGAAAAATTTACTGGTAGAAAAGGCAATCCCTGGCGCAATTAAAAATTGCGACAGTAAAAAATTATTTTTTGACAAATTTTCTGTAGAAAAGGCAATCCCTGGCGCAATTAAAATTTGCGACAGTAAAAAGATTAATTTTTGAATAAGTTACTATAGAAAAGGCAATTCCTGGCGCAATTAAAATTTGCGACAGTAAAAAATTAATTTTTGAAAAATTTACTATAGAAAAGGCAATCCCTGGCGGATTTAAAATTTGCGACAGTAAAATATTAATTTTTGAAAAATTTACTATAGAAAACGCAATCCCTGGCGTAATTAAAATTTGCGACAGTAAAAAATTAATTTGTGAAAAATTTACTATAGAAAAGGCAATTCCTGGCGTAATTAAAACTTGCGACAGTTAAAAAATTATTTTTTGAAAAATTTACTATAAACAAGGCAATCCCCTGGCGCAATTCAAATTTGCGACAGTAGAAAATTATTTTTTGAATAATTTACTATAGAAATGGCAATCCCTGGCGCAATTAAAATTTGCGACAGCAAAAATTATTTTTTGAAAAATTTACTGTAGAAAAGGCAATCAAAATTTACTATAGAAAAGGCAATCCCTGGCGCAATTAAAATTTGGGACAGTAAAAAATTATTTTTTGAATAATTTACTATAGAAAAGTCAATTCCTGGCGCAATTAAAATTTGCGACAGTAAAAAATTATTTTTTGAAAAATTTAATATAGAAAAGGCAATCCCTGGCGGATTTAAAATTTGCGACAGTAAAATATTAATTTTTGATAAATTTACTATAGAAAAGGCAATCCCTGGCGTAATAAAATTTGCGACAGTAAAAAATTATTTTGTGAAAATTTTACTATATAAAAAGGCAATCCCTGGCTTAATTAAAACTTGCGACAGTAAAAAATTATTTTTTGAAAAATTTACTATAGAAAAGGCAATCCCTGGCGCAATTAAAATTTGCGACAGTAGAAAATTATTTTTTGAATAATTTACTATAGAAAAGGCAATCCCTGGCGCAATTAAAATTTGCGACAGCAAAAATTATTTTTTTTAAAAATTTACTGTAGAAAAGGCAATCCCTGGCGCAATTAAAATTTGCGACAGTAGAAAATTATTTTTTTGAAAAAATTTACTATAGAAACGGCAATCCCTGGCGTAATTAAAATTTGCGACAGTAAAAAATTACTTTTTGCAAAATTTACTATAGAAAAGGCAATCCCTGGCGTATTTAAAATTTGCGACAGTATAAAATTATTTTTTGAAAAATTTACTGTAGAAAGGCAATCCCTGGCGCAATTAAAAATTTGCGACAGTAAAAAATTAATTTGTGAATAATTTACTATAGAAATGGCAATCCCTGGCGTATTTAACATTTTTCGACAGTAAAAAATTATTTTTTTGAATAATTTACTATAGAAAAGGCAATCCCTGCGTATTTAAAATTTGCGACAGTAAAAAATTATTTTTTGAAAAATTTACTGTAGAAAAGGCAATCCCTGGCGCAATTAAAATTTGCGACAGTAAAAAATTATTTTTTGACAAACTTACTGTAGAAAAGGCAATCCCTGGCGCAATTAAAATTTGCGACAGTAAAAGATTAATTTTTGAATAAGTTACTATAGAAAAGGCAATTCCCTGGCGCAATTAAAATTTGCGACAGTAAAAAATTATTTTTTGAATAATTTACTATAGAGAAGGCAATCCCTGGCGCAATTAAAATTTGCGACAGTAAAAAATAATTTTTTGAAAAATTTTCTATAGAAAAGGCAATCCCTGGTGCAACTAAAATTTGCGGCAGTAAAAAATTATTTTTTGAATAATTTACTATAGAAAAGGCAATCCCCTGGCGTATTTAAAATTTGCGACAGTAAAAAATTATTTTTTGAAAAATTTACTGTAGAAAAGGCAATCCCTGGCGCAATTAAATTTGCGACAGTAAAAAATTATTTTTTGAAAAATTTACTGTAGAAAAGGCAATCCCTGGCGCAATTAAAACTTGCGACAGTAAAAAATTAATTTTTGAAAAATTTACTATAGAAAAGGAAATACCTGGCGCAATTAAAATTTGCGACAGTAAAAAATTAATTAGTGAAAAATTTCCTATAGAAAAGGCAATCCCTGGCGCAATTAAAATTTGCGACAGTAAAAAATTATGTTTTGAAAAATTTACTATAGAAAAGGCAATCCCTGGCGTAATTAAAACTTGCGACAGTAGAAAAGTATTTTTTGAAAAATTTACTATAGAAAACGGCAATCCCTGGCGCAATTAAAATTTGCGTCAGTAAAAGATTAATTTTTGAAAAATTTACTATAGAAAAGGCAATCCCTGGCGCATTTAAAATTTGCGACAGTAAAAAATTATTTTTTGAAAAATTTACTATAGAAAGGCAATCCCTGGGCGTAATTAAAACTTGCGACAGTATAAAAATTATTTTTTGAAAAATTTACTATAGAAAAGGCAATCCCTGGCGCCAATTAAAATTTGCGACAGTAAAAAAATTATTTTTTGAATAATTTACTATAGAAAAGGCAATCTCTGGCGCAATTAAAATTTGCGACAGTAAAAAATTATTTTTTGAAAAATTTACTATAGAAAAAGCAATCCTGGCGGATTTAAAATTTGCGAGAGTAAAAAAATTTACTATAGAAAAGGCAATCCCTGGCGTAATTAAAATTAAAATTTGCGACAGTAAAAAATTAATTTGTGAATAATTTACTATAGAAAAGGCAATCCCTGGCGTATTTAAAATTTGCGACAGTAAAAAATTAATTTGTGAAAAATTTACTACAGAAAAGGAAATCCCTGGTGTAATTAAAATTTGCGACATTAAAAAATTAATTTTTGAAAAATTTACTATAGAAAAGGCAATGCCTGGCGCAATTAAAATTTTCGACAGTAAAAAATTATTTTTTGAATAATTTACTATAGAAAAGGCAATCCCTGGCGCAATTAAAATTTGCGACAGTAAAAAATAATTTTTTGAAAAATTTACTGTAGAAAAGGCAATCCCTGGCGGAAATAAAATTTGCGACAGTAAAAAATTAATTTGTGAATAATTTACTATAGAAAAGGCAATCCCTGGCGTATTTAAAATTTGCGACAGTTAAAAATTATTTTTTTAATAATTTACAATAGAAAAGGCAATCCCTGGTGTAATTAAAATTTGCGACAGTAAAAAATTAATTTGTGAATTATTTACTATAGAAAAGGCAATCCCTGGCGTATTTAAAATTTGCGACAGTAAAAAATTATTTTTTGAAAAATTTACTGTAGAAAAGGCAATCCCTGGCGCAATAAAAATTTGCGACAGTAAAAAATTATTTTTTGACAAATTTACTGTAGAAAAGGCAATCCCTGGCGCAATTAAAATTTGCGACAGTAAAAGATTAATTTTTGAATAAGTTACTATAGAAAAGGCAATTCCTGGCGCAATTAAAATTTGCGACAGTAAAAAATTATTTTTTGAATAATTTACTATAGAGAAGGCAATCCCTGGCGCAATTAAAATTTGCGACAGTAAAAAATTATTTTTTGAAAAATTTTCTATAGAAAAGGCAATCCCTGGTGCAACTAAAATTTGCGGCAGTAAAAAATTATTTTTTCAATAATTTACTATAGAAAAGGCAATCCCTGGCGTTTTTAAAATTTGCGACAGTAAAGAATTATTTTTTGAAAAATTTACTGTAGAAAAGGCAATCCCTGGCGCAATTAAAATTTGCGACAGTAAAAAATTATGTTTTGTAAAATTTACTATAGAAAAGGCAATCCCTGGCGTAATTAAAACTTGCGACAGTAGAATATTATTTTTTGAAAAATTTACTATAGAAAAGGCAATCCCTGGCGAAATTAAAATTTGCGTCAGTAAAAGATTAATTTTTGAAAAATTTACTATAGAAAAGGCAATCCCTGGCGCATTTAAAATTTGCGACAGTAAAAAATTATTTTTTGAAAAATTTACTATAGAAAAGGCAATCCCTGGCGTAATTAAAACTTGCGACAGTAAAAAATTATTTTTTGAAAAATTTACTATAGAAAAGGCAATCCCTGGCGCAATTAAAATTTGCGACAGTAAAAAGTTATTTTTTGAATAATTTACTATAGAAAAGGCAATCTCTGGCGCAATTAAAATTTGCGACAGTAAAAAATTATTTTTTGAAAAATTTACTATAGAAAAAGCAATCCTGGCGGATTTAAAATTTACGAGAGTAAAAAATTAATTTTTGAAAAATTTACTATAGAAAAGGCAATCCCTGGCGTAATTAAAATTTGCGACAGTAAAAAATGAATTTGTGAAATTTTACTATAGAAAAGGCAATCCCTGGCGCAATTAAAATTTGGGACAGTAAAAAATTATTTTTTGAAAAATTTACTGTAGAAAGGGCAATCCCTGGCGCAGTTAAAATATGCGACAGTATAAAATTAAATTTTGAAAAATTTACTATAGAAAAGGCAATCCCTGGCGTATTTAAAATTTGCGACAGTAAAAAATTAATTTGTGAAAAATTTGCTATAGAAAAGGAAATCCCTGGTGTAATTAAAATTTGCGACATTAAAAAATTAATTTTTGAAAAATTTACTATAGAAAAGGCAATGCCTGGCGCAATTAAAATTTGCGACACTAAAAAATTATTTTTTGAATAATTTACTATAGAAAAGGCAATCCCTGGCGTATTTAAAATTTGCGACAGTATAAAATTATTTTTTGAAAAATTTACTGTAGAAAGGGCAATCCCTGGCGTCTTTAAAATTTGCGACAATAAAAAATTATTTTTTGAAAAATTTACTATAGAAAGGCAATCCCTGGCGTATTTAAAATTTGGGACAGTAAAAAATTATTTTTTGAAAAATTTACTGTAGAAAGGGCAATCCCTGGCGCAGTTAAAATATGCGACAGTATAAAATTAAATTTTGAAAAATTTACTATAGAAAAGGCAATCCCTGGCGTATTTAAAATTTGCGACAGTAAAAAATTATTTTTTGAAAAATTTACTATAGAAAAGGCAATCCCTGGCGGATTTAAAATTTGCGACAAAAAAAATTAATTTTTGAAAAATTTACTATAGAAAAGGCAACCCTGGCGTAATTAAAATTTGCTACAGTAAAAAATTAATCTGTGAAAAATTTACAATAGAAAAGGCAATCCCAGGCGTATTTAAAATTTGCGACAGTAAAAAATTATTTTTTTGCAAAATTTACTATAGAAAAGGCAATCCCTGGCGTATTTAAAATTTTCGACAGTAAAAAATTATTTTTTTGCAAAATTTACTATAGAAAAGGCAATCCCTGGCGTATTTAAAATTTGCGACAGTAAAAAATTAATTTTTGAAAAATTTACTATAGAAAAGGCAATCCTTGGCGCAATTAAAATTTGGGACAATAAAAAATTATTTTTTGAATAATTTACTATAGAAAAGGCAATCCCTGGCGCAATTAAAATTTGCGACAGTAGAAAATTATTTTTTGAAAAATTTACTGTAGAAAAGGCAATCCCTGGCGCAATTAAAATTTGCGACAGTAAAAAATTATTTTTTGAAAAATTTACTGTAGAAATGGCAATCCCTGGCGCAATTAAAATTTGCGACTGTAAAAAATTATTTTTTGAATAATTTACTATAGAAAAGGCAATCCCTGGCGGATTTAAAATTTGCGACAAAAAAAAATTAATTTTTGAAAAATTTACTATAGAAAAGGCAACCCTGGCGTAATTAAAATTTGCTACAGTAAAAAATTAATCTGTGAAAAATTTACTATAGAAAAGGCAATCCCAGGCGTATTTAAAATTTGCGACAGTAAAAAATTATTTTTTTGCAAAATTTACTATAGAAAAGGCAATCCCTGGCGTATTTAAAATTTTCGACAGTAAAAAATTATTTTTTTGCAAAATTTACTATAGAAAAGGCAATCCCTGGCGTATTTAAAATTTGCGACAGTAAAAAATTAATTTTTGAAAAATTTACTATAGAAAAGGCAATCCTTGGCGCAATTAAAATTTGGGACAATAAAAAATTATTTTTTGAATAATTTACTATAGAAAAGTCAATTCCTGGCGCAATTAAAATTTGCGACAGTAAAAAATTATTTTTTGAAAAATTTAATATAGAAAAGGCAATCCCTGGCGGATTTAAAATTTGCGACAGTAAAATATTAATTTTTGATAAATTTACTATAGAAAAGGCAATCCCTGGCGTAATTAAAATTTGCGACTGTAAAAAATTAATTTGTGAAAAATTTACTATAGAAAAGGCAATCCCTGGCGTAATTAAAACTTGCGACAGTAAAAAATTATTTTTTGAAAAATTTACTATAGAAAAGGCAATCCCTGGCGCAATTAAAATTTGCGACAGTAGAAAATTATTTTTTGAATAATTTACTATAGAACAGGCAATCCCTGGCGCAATTAAAATTTGCGACAGCAAAAATAATTTTTTGAAAAATTTACTGTAGAAAAGGCAATCCCTGGCGCAATTAAAATTTGCGACAGTAGAAAATTATTTTTTGAAAAATTTACTATAGAAACGGCAATCCCTGGCGCAATTAAAATTTGCGACAGTAAAAAATTATTTTTTGAAAAATTTTCTATAGAAATGGAAATACCTGGCGCAATTAAAATTTGCGACAGTAAAAAATTAATTAGTGAACAATTTCCTATAGAAAAGGCAATCCCTGGCGCAATTAAAATTTGCGACAGTAAAAAATTATTTTTTGAAAAATTTACTGTAGAAAAGGCAATCCCTGGCGCAATTAAAATTTGCGACAGTAAAAAATTATTTTTTGAAAAATTTACTGTAGAAAAGGCAATCCCTGGCGCAATTAAAATTTGCGACAGTAAAAGATTAATTTTTGAAAAATTTACTATAGAAAAGGCAATCCCTGGCGTAATTAAAATTTGCGACAGTAAAAAATTATTTTCTGAATAATTTACTATAGAAAAGGCAATCCCTGGCGTATTTAAAATTTTCGACAGTAAAAAATTATTTTTTGAATAATTTACTATAGAAAAGGCAATCCCTGGCGTATTTAAAATTTGCGACAGTAAAAAATTATTTTTTGAAAAATTTACTGTAGAAAAGGCAATCCCTGGCGCAATTAAAATTTGCGACAGTAAAAAATTATTTTTGAAAAATTTACTGTAGAAAAGGCAATCCCTGGCGCAATTAAAATTTGCGACAGTAAAAGATTAATTTTTGAATAATTTACTATAGAAAGGCAATTCCTGGCGCAATTAAAATTTGCGACAGTAAAAAATTATTTTTTGAATAATTTACTATAGAGAAGGCAATCCCTGGCGCAATTAAAATTTGCGACAGTAAAAAATTATTTTTTGAAAAATTTTCTATAGAAAAGGCAATCCCTGGTGCAACTAAAATTTGCGGCAGTAAAAAATTATTTTTTGAATAATTTACTATAGAAAAGGCAATCCCTGGCGTATTTAAAATTTGCGACACTAGAAAATTATTTTTTGAAAAATTTACTATAGAAACGGCAATCCCTGGCGTAATTAAAACTTGCGACAGTAAAAAATTACTTTTTGCAAAATTTACTATAGAAAAGGCAATCCCTGGCATATTTAAAATTTGCGACAGTAAAAAATTATTTTTTGAAAAATTTACTGTAGAAAGGCAATACCTGGCGCAATTAAAATTTGCAACAGTAAAAAATTAATTTGTGAATAATTTACTATAGAAAAGGCAATCCCTGGCGTATTTAAAATTTTCGACAGTAAAAAATTATTTTTTGAATAATTTACTATAGAAAAGGCAATCCCTGGCGTATTTAAAATTTGCGACAGTAAAAAATTATTTTTTGAAAAATTTACTGTAGAAAAGGCAATCCCTGGCGCAATTAAAATTTGCGACGGTAAAAAATTATTTTTTGAAAAATTTACTGTAGAAAAGGCAATCCCTGGCGCAATTAAAATTTGCGACAGTAAAAGATTAATTTTTGAATAATTTACTATAGAAAAGGCAATTCCTGGCGCAATTAAAATTTGCGACAGTAAAAAATTATTTTTTGAATAATTTACTATAGAGAAGGAAATCCCTGGCGCAATTAAATGTTGCGACAGTAAAAAATTATTTTTTGAAAAATTTTCTATAGAAAAGGCAATCCCTGGTGCAACTAAAATTTGCGGCAGTAAAAAATTATTTTTTGAATAATTTACTATAGAAAAGGCAATCCCTGGCGTATTTAAAATTTGCGACAGTAAAAATTATTTTTCGAAAAATTTACTGTAGAAAAGGCAATCCCTGGCGCAATTAAAATTTGCGACAGTAAAAAATTATTTTTTGAAAAATTTAATGTAGAAAAGGCAATCCCTGGCGCAATTAAAACTTGCGACAGTAAAAAATTAATTTTTGAAAAATTTACTATAGAAAAGGAAATACCTGGCGCAATTAAAATTTGCGACAGTAAAAAATTAATTAGTGAACAATTTCCTATAGAAAAGGCAATCCCTGGCGCAATTAAAATTTGCGACAGTAAAAAATTATTTTTTGAAAAATTTACTGTAGAAAAGGCAATCCCTGGCGCAATTAAAATTTGCGACAGTAAAAAATTATTTTTTGAAAAATTTACTGTAGAAAAGGCAATCCCTGGCGCAATTAAAACTTGCGACAGTAAAAAATTAATTTTTGAAAAATTTACTATAGAAAAGGCAATCCCTGGCGCAATTAAAATTTGCGACAGTAAAAAATTAATTTGTGAAAAATTTACTGTAGAAAAGGCAGTCCCTGGCGTAATTAAAACTT
This sequence comes from Dioctria linearis, assembly GCA_963930735.1. Lineage (NCBI taxonomy): Eukaryota > Metazoa > Arthropoda > Insecta > Diptera > Asilidae > Dioctria > Dioctria linearis. The sequence goes on along the minus strand of CAWVNZ010000168.1, from coordinate 214,750 downwards.
GCGACAGTAAAAAATTATTTTTTGAATAATTTACTATAGAAAAGGCAATCCCTGGCGCAATTAAAATTTGCGACAGTATAAAATTATTTTTTGAAAAATTTACTGTAGAAAAGGCAATCCCTGGCGGATTTAAAATTTGCGACAAAAAAAAATTGATTTTTGAAAAATTTACTATAGAAAAGGCAACCCTGGCGTAATTAAAATTTGCTACAGCAAAAAATTAATTTGTGAAAAATTTACTATAGAAAAGGCAATTCCTGGCGTAATTAAAACTTGCGACAGTAAAAAATTATTTTTTGAAAAATTTACTATAAACAAGGCAATCCCTGGCGCAATTCAAATTTGCGACAGTAGAAAATTATTTTTTGAATAATTTACTATAGAAAAGGCAATCCCTGGCGCAATTAAAATTTGCGACAGCAAAGATTATTTTTTGAAAAATTTACTGTAGAAAAGGCAATCAAAATTTACTATAGAAAAGGCAATCCCTGGCGCAATTAAAATTTGGGACAGTAAAAAATTATTTTTTGAATAATTTACTATAGAAAAGTCAATTCCTGGCGCAATTAAAATTTGCGACAGTAAAAAATTATTTTTTGAAAAATTTAATATAGAAAAGGCAATCCCTGGCGTAATTAAAATTTGCGACAGTAAAAAATTAATTTGTGAAAATTTTACTATATAAAAGGCAATCCCTGGCTTAATTAAAACTTGCGACAGTAAAAAATTATTTTTTGAAAAATTTACTATAGAAAAGGCAATCCCTGGCGCAATTAAAATTTGCGACAGTAGAAAATTATTTTTTGAATAATTTACTATAGAAAAGGCAATCCCTGGCGCAATTAAAATTTGCGACAGCAAAAATTATTTTTTTAAAAATTTACTGTAGAAAAGGCAATCCCGGGCGCAATTAAAATTTGCGACAGTAGAAAATTATTTTTTGAAAAATTTACTATAGAAACGGCAATCCCTGGCGGATTTAAAATTTGCGACAGTAAAATATTAATTTTTGATAAATTTACTATAGAAAAGGCAATCCCTGGCGTAATTAAAATTTGCGACAGTAAAAAATTAATTTGTGAAAATTTTACTATATAAAAGGCAATCCCTGGCTTAATTAAAACTTGCGACAGTAAAAAATTATTTTTTGAAAAATTTACTATAGAAAAGGCAATCCCTGGCGCAATTAAAATTTGCGACAGTAGAAAATTATTTTTTGAATAATTTACTATAGAAAAGGCAATCCCTGGCGCAATTAAAATTTGCGACAGCAAAAATTATTTTTTTAAAAATTTACTGTAGAAAAGGCAATCCCTGGCGCAATTAAAATTTGCGACAGTAGAAAATTATTTTTTGAAAAATTTACTATAGAAACGGCAATCCCTGGCGTAATTAAAATTTGCGACAGTAAAAAATTACTTTTTTCAAAATTTACTATAGAAAAGGCAATCCCTGGCGTATTTAAAATTTGCGACAGTATAAAATTATTTTTTGAAAAATTTACTGTAGAAAGGCAATCCCTGGCGCAATTAAAATTTGCGACAGTAAAAAATTAATTTGTGAATAATTTACTATAGAAAAGGCAATCCCTGGCGTATTTAACATTTTCGGCAGTAAAAAATTATTTTTTGAATAATTTACTATAGAAAAGGCAATCCCTGGCGTATTTAAAATTTGCGACAGTAAAAAATTATTTTTTGAAAAATTTACTGTAGAAAAGGCAATCCCTGGCGCAATTAAAATTTGCGACAGTAAAAAATTATTTTTTGACAAATTTACTGTAGAAAAGGCAATCCCTGGCGCAATTAAAATTTGCGACAGTAAAAGATTAATTTTTGAATAAGTTACTATAGAAAAGGCAATTCCTGGCGCAATTAAAATTTGCGACAGTAAAAAATTATTTTTTGAATAATTTACTATAGAGAAGGCAATCCCTGGCGCAATTAAAATTTGCGACAGTAAAAATTATTTTTTGAAAAATTTTCTATAGAAAAGGCAATCCCTGGTGCAACTAAAATTTGCGGCAGTAAAAAATTATTTTTTGAATAATTTACTATAGAAAAGGCAATCCCTGGCGTATTTAAAATTTGCGACAGTAAAAAAATATTTTTTGAAAAATTTACTGTAGAAAAGGCAATCCCTGGCGCAATTAAAATTTGCGACAGTAAAAAATTATTTTTTGAAAAATTTACTGTAGAAAAGGCATTCCCTGGCGCAATTAAAACTTGCGACAGTAAAAAATTAATTTTTGAAAAATTTACTATAGAAAAGGAAATACCTGGCGCAATTAAAATTTGCGACAGTAAAAAATTAATTAGTGAAAAATTTCCTATAGAAAAGGCAATCCCTGGCGCAATTAAAATTTGCGACAGTAAAAAATTATGTTTTGAAAAATTTACTATAGAAAAGGCAATCCCTGGCGTAATTAAAACTTGCGACAGTAGAAAATTATTTTTTGAAAAATTTACTATAGAAAAGGCAATCCCTGGCGCAATTAAAATTTGCGTCAGTAAAAGATTAATTTTTGAAAAATTTACTATAGAAAAGGCAATCCCTGGCGCATTTAAAATTTGCGACAGTAAAAAATTATTTTTTGAAAAATTTACTATAGAAAAGGCAATCCCTGGCGTAATTAAAACTTGCGACAGTAAAAAATTATTTTTTGAAAAATTTACTATAGAAAAGGCAATCCCTGGCGCAATTAAAATTTGCGACAGTAAAAAATTTTTTTTGAATAATTTACTATAGAAAAGGCAATCTCTGGCGCAATTAAAATTTGCGACAGTAAAAAATTATTTTTTGAAAAATTTACTATAGAAAAAGCAATCCTGGCGGATTTAAAATTTGCGAGAGTAAAAAATTAATTTTTGAAAAATTTACTATAGAAAAGGCAATCCCTGGCGCAATTAAAATTTGCGACAGTAAAAAATTTTTTTTGAATAATTTACTATAGAAAAGGCAATCTCTGGCGCATTTAAAATTTGCGACAGTAAAAAATTATTTTTTGAAAAATTTACTATAGAAAAGGCAATCCCTGGCGTAATTAAAACTTGCGACAGTAAAAAATTATTTTTTGAAAAATTTACTATAGAAAAGGCAATCCCTGGCGCAATTAAAATTTGCGACAGTAAAAAATTTTTTTTGAATAATTTACTATAGAAAAGGCAATCTCTGGCGCAATTAAAATTTGCGACAGTAAAAAATTATTTTTTGAAAAATTTACTATAGAAAAAGCAATCCTGGCGGATTTAAAATTTGCGAGAGTAAAAAATTAATTTTTGAAAAATTTACTATAGAAAAGGCAATCCCTGGCGCAATTAAAATTTGCGACAGTAAAAAATGAATTTGTGAAATTTTACTATAGAAAAAGCAATCCCTGGCGCAATTAAAATTTGGGACAGTAAAAAATTATTTTTTGAAAAATTTACAGTAGAAAAGGCAATCCCTGGCGCAGTTAAAATATGCGACAGTATAAAATTAAATTTTGAAAAATTTACTATTGAAAAGGCAATCCCTGGCGCAATTAAAATTTGCGACAGTAAAAAATTATTTTTTGAAAAATTTACTGTAGAAAAGGCAATCCCTGGCGCAGTTAAAATATGCGACAGTATAAAATTAAATTTTGAAAAATTTACTATTGAAAAGGCAATCCCTGGCGCAATTAAAATTTGCGACAGTAAAAAATTATTTTTTGAAAAATTTACTGTAGAAAAGGCAATCCCTGGCGTAATTAAAATTTGCGACAGTATAAAATTAAATTTTGAAAAATTTACTATAGAAAAGGCAATCCCTGGCGTAATTAAAATTTGCGACAGTAAAAAATTAATTTGTGAAAAATTTACTATAGAAAAGGCAATCCCTGGCGTATTTAAAATTTGCGACAGTAAAAAATTAATTTGTGAAAAATTTACTACAGAAAAGGAAATCCCTGGTGTAATTAAAATTTGCGACATTAAAAAATTAATTTTTGAAAAATTTACTATAGAAAAGGCAATGCCTGGCGCAATTAAAATTTGCGACAGTAAAAAATTATTTTTTGAATAATTTACTATAGAAAAGGCAATCCCTGGCGCAATTAAAATTTGCGACAGTAAAAAATAATTTTTTGAAAAATTTACTGTAGAAAAGGCAATCCCTGGCGGAAATAAAATTTGCGACAGTAAAAAATTAATTTGTGAATAATTAACTATAGAAAAGGCAATCCCTGGCGTATTTAAAATTTGCGACAGTTAAAAATTATTTTTTTAATAATTTACAATAGAAAAGGCAATCCCTGGTGTAATTAAAATTTGCGACAGTAAAAAATTAATTTGTGAATTATTTACTATAGAAAAGGCAATCCCTGGCGTATTTAAAATTTGCGACAGTAAAAAATTATTTTTTGAAAAATTTACTGTAGAAAAGGCAATCCCTGGCGCAATAAAAATTTGCGACAGTAAAAAATTATTTTTTGACAAATTTACTGTAGAAAAGGCAATCCCTGGCGCAATTAAAATTTGCGACAGTAAAAGATTAATTTTTGAATAAGTTACTATAGAAAAGGCAATTCCTGGCGCAATTAAAATTTGCGATAGTAAAAAATTATTTTTTGAATAATTTACTATAGAGAAGGCAATCCCTGGCGCAATTAAAACTTGCGACAGTAAAAAATTATTTTTTGAAAAATTTTCTATAGAAAAGGCAATCCCTGGTGCAACTAAAATTTGCGGCAGTAAAAATTATTTTTTCAATAATTTACTATAGAAAAGGCAATCCCTGGCGTATTTAAAATTTGCGACAGTAAAGAATTATTTTTTGAAAAATTTACTGTAGAAAAGGCAATCCCTGGCGCAATTAAAATTTGCGACAGTAAAAAATTATTTTTTGAAAAATTTACTGTAGAAAAGGCAATCCCTGGCGCAATTAAAACTTGCGACAGTAAAAAATTAATTTTTGAAAAATTTACTATAGAAAAGGAAATACCTGGCGCAATTAAAATTTGCGACAGTAAAAAATTAATTAGTGAAAAATTTCCTATAGAAAAGGCAAACCCTGGCGCAATTAAAATTTGCGACAGTAAAAAATTATGTTTTGAAAAATTTACTATAGAAAAGGCAATCCCTGGCGTAATTAAAACTTGCGACAGTAGAAAATTATTTTTTGAAAAATTTACTATAGAAAAGGCAATCCCTGGCGAAATTAAAATTTGCGTCAGTAAAAGATTAATTTTTGAAAAATTTACTATAGAAAAGGCAATCCCTGGCGCATTTAAAATTTGCGACAGTAAAAAATTATTTTTTGAAAAATTTACTATAGAAAAGGCAATCCCTGGCGTAATTAAAACTTGCGACAGTAAAAAATTATTTTTTGAAAAATTTACTATAGAAAAGGCAATCCCTGGCGCAATTAAAATTTGCGACAGTAAAAAATTATTTTTTGAATAATTTACTATAGAAAAGGCAATCTCTGGCGCAATTAAAATTTGCGACAGTAAAAAATTATTTTTTGAAAAATTTACTATAGAAAAAGCAATCCTGGCGGATTTAAAATTTACGAGAGTAAAAAATTAATTTTTGAAAAATTTACTATAGAAAAGGCAATCCCTGGCGTAATTAAAATTTGCGACAGTAAAAAATGAATTTGTGAAATTTTACTATAGAAAAGGCAATCCCTGGCGCAATTAAAATTTGGGACAGTAAAAAATTATTTTTTGAAAAATTTACTGTAGAAAAGGCAATCCCTGGCGCAGTTAAAATATGCGACAGTATAAAATTAAATTTTGAAAAATTTACTATAGAAAAGGCAATCCCTGGCGTATTTAAAATTTGCGACAGTAAAAAATTAATTTGTGAAAAATTTACTATAGAAAAGGAAATCCCTGGTGTAATTAAAATTTGCGACATTAAAAAATTAATTTTTGAAAAATTTACTATAGAAAATGCAATGCCTGGCGCAATTAAAATTTGCGACAGTAAAAAATTATTTTTTGAATAATTTACTATAGAAAAGGCAATCCCTGGCGCAATTAAAATTTGCGACAGTAAAAAATAATTTTTTGAAAAATTTACTGTAGAAAAGGCAATCCCTGGCGGAAATAAAATTTGCGACAGTAAAAAATTAATTTGTGAATAATTTACTATAGAAAAGGCAATCCCTGGCGTATTTAAAATTTGCGACAGTAAAAAATTATTTTTTTAATAATTTACAATAGAAAAGGCAATCCCTGGTGTAATTAAAATTTGCGACAGTAAGAAATTAATTTGTGAATTATTTACTATAGAAAAGGCAATCCCTGGCGTATTTAAAATTTGCGACAGTAAAAAATTAATTTGTGAAAAATTTACTATAGAAAAGGCAATCCCTGGTGTAATTAAAATTTGCGACAGTAAAAAATTAATTTGTGGAATTTTACTATAGAAAAGGCAATCCCTGGCGCAATTAAAATTTGCGACAGTATAAAATTATTTTTTGAAAAATTTACTGTAGAAAAGGCAATCCCTGGCGCAATTAAAATTTGCGACAGTTTGGGACAGTAAAAAATTATTTTTTGAATAATTTACTATAGAAAAGTCAATTCCTGGCGCAATTAAAATTTGCGACAGTAAAAAATTATTTTTTGAAAAATTTAATATAGAAAAGGCAATCACTGGCGCAGTTAAAATTTGCGACAGTAGAAAATTATTTTTTGAATAATTTACTATAGAAAAGGCAATCCCTGGCGCAATTAAAATTGCGACAGCAAAAATTATTTTTTTAAAAATTTACTGTAGAAAAGGCAATCCCTGGCGCAATTAAAATTTGCGACAGTAGAAAATTATTTTTTGAAAAATTTACTATAGAAACGGCAATCCCTGGCGTAATTAAAATTTGCAACAGTAAAAAATTACTTTTTGCAAAATTTACTATAGAAAAGGCAATCCCTGGCGTATTTAAAATTTGCGACAGTATAAAATTATTTTTTGAAAAATTTACTGTAGAAAGGCAATCCCTGGCGCAATTAAAATTTGCGACAGTAAAAAATTAATTTGTGAATAATTTACTATAGAAAAGGCAATCCCTGGCGTATTTAACATTTTCGACAGTAAAAAATTATTTTTTGAATAATTTACTATAGAAAAGGCAATCCCTGGCGTATTTAAAATTTGCGACAGTAAAAAATTATTTTTGAAAAATTTACTGTAGAAAAGGCAATCCCTGGCGCAATTAAAATTTGCGACAGTAAAAAATTATTTTTTGACAAATTTTCTGTAGAAAAGGCAATCCCTGGCGCAATTAAAATTTGCGACAGTAAAAGATTAATTTTTGAATAAGTTACTATAGAAAAGGCAATTCCTGGCGCAATTAAAATTTGCGACAGTAAAAAATTAATTTTTGAAAAATTTACTATAGAAAAGGCAATCCCTGGCGGATTTAAAATTTGCGACAGTAAAATATTAATTTTTGAAAAATTTACTATAGAAAACGCAATCCCTGGCGTAATTAAAATTTGCGACAGTAAAAAATTAATTTGTGAAAAATTTACTATAGAAAAGGCAATTCCTGGCGTAATTAAAACTTGCGACAGTAAAAAATTATTTTTTGAAAAATTTACTATAAACAAGGCAATCCCTGGCGCAATTCAAATTTGCGACAGTAGAAAATTATTTTTTGAATAATTTACTATAGAAATGGCAATCCCTGGCGCAATTAAAATTTGCGACAGCAAAAATTATTTTTTGAAAAATTTACTGTAGAAAAGGCAATCAAAATTTACTATAGAAAAGGCAATCCCTGGCGCAATTAAAATTTGGGACAGTAAAAAATTATTTTTTGAATAATTTACTATAGAAAAGTCAATTCCTGGCGCAATTAAAATTTGCGACAGTAAAAAATTATTTTTTGAAAAATTTAATATAGAAAAGGCAATCCCTGGCGGATTTAAAATTTGCGACAGTAAAATATTAATTTTTGATAAATTTACTATAGAAAAGGCAATCCCTGGCGTAATTAAAATTTGCGACAGTAAAAAATTAATTTGTGAAAATTTTACTATATAAAAGGCAATCCCTGGCTTAATTAAAACTTGCGACAGTAAAAAATTATTTTTTGAAAAATTTACTATAGAAAAGGCAATCCCTGGCGCAATTAAAATTTGCGACAGTAGAAAATTATTTTTTGAATAATTTACTATAGAAAAGGCAATCCCTGGCGCAATTAAAATTTGCGACAGCAAAAATTATTTTTTTAAAAATTTACTGTAGAAAAGGCAATCCCTGGCGCAATTAAAATTTGCGACAGTAGAAAATTATTTTTTGAAAAATTTACTATAGAAACGGCAATCCCTGGCGTAATTAAAATTTGCGACAGTAAAAAATTACTTTTTGCAAAATTTACTATAGAAAAGGCAATCCCTGGCGTATTTAAAATTTGCGACAGTATAAAATTATTTTTTGAAAAATTTACTGTAGAAAGGCAATCCCTGGCGCAATTAAAATTTGCGACAGTAAAAAATTAATTTGTGAATAATTTACTATAGAAATGGCAATCCCTGGCGTATTTAACATTTTCGACAGTAAAAAATTATTTTTTTGAATAATTTACTATAGAAAAGGCAATCCCTGGCGTATTTAAAATTTGCGACAGTAAAAAATTATTTTTTGAAAAATTTACTGTAGAAAAGGCAATCCCTGGCGCAATTAAAATTTGCGACAGTAAAAAATTATTTTTTGACAAACTTACTGTAGAAAAGGCAATCCCTGGCGCAATTAAAATTTGCGACAGTAAAAGATTAATTTTTGAATAAGTTACTATGGAAAAGGCAATTCCTGGCGCAATTAAAATTTGCGACAGTAAAAAATTATTTTTTGAATAATTTACTATAGAGAAGGCAATCCCTGGCGCAATTAAAATTTGCGACAGTAAAAAATTATTTTTTGAAAAATTTTCTATAGAAAAGGCAATCCCTGGTGCAACTAAAATTTGCGGCAGTAAAAAATTATTTTTTGAATAATTTACTATAGAAAAGGCAATCCCTGGCGTATTTAAAATTTGCGACAGTAAAAAATTATTTTTTGAAAAATTTACTGTAGAAAAGGCAATCCCTGGCGCAATTAAAATTTGCGACAGTAAAAAATTATTTTTTGAAAAATTTACTGTAGAAAAGGCAATCCCTGGCGCAATTAAAACTTGCGACAGTAAAAAATTAATTTTTGAAAAATTTACTATAGAAAAGGAAATACCTGGCGCAATTAAAATTTGCGACAGTAAAAAATTAATTAGTGAAAAATTTCCTATAGAAAAGGCAATCCCTGGCGCAATTAAAATTTGCGACAGTAAAAAATTATGTTTTGAAAAATTTACTATAGAAAAGGCAATCCCTGGCGTAATTAAAACTTGCGACAGTAGAAAATTATTTTTTGAAAAATTTACTATAGAAAAGGCAATCCCTGGCGCAATTAAAATTTGCGTCAGTAAAAGATTAATTTTTGAAAAATTTACTATAGAAAAGGCAATCCCTGGCGCATTTAAAATTTGCGACAGTAAAAAATTATTTTTTGAAAAATTTACTATAGAAAAGGCAATCCCTGGCGTAATTAAAACTTGCGACAGTAAAAAATTATTTTTTGAAAAATTTACTATAGAAAAGGCAATCCCTGGCGCAATTAAAATTTGCGACAGTAAAAAATTATTTTTTGAATAATTTACTATAGAAATGGCAATCTCTGGCGCAATTAAAATTTGCGACAGTAAAAAATTATTTTTTGAAAAATTTACTATAGAAAAAGCAATCCTGGCGGATTTAAAATTTGCGAGAGTAAAAAATTAATTTTTGAAAAATTTACTATAGAAAAGGCAATCCCTGGCGTAATTAAAATTTGCGACAGTAAAAAATGAATTTGTGAAATTTTACTATAGAAAAGGCAATCCCTGGCGCAATTAAAATTTGGGACAGTAAAAAATTATTTTTTGAAAAATTTACTGTAGAAAAGGCAATCCCTGGCGCAGTTAAAATATGCGACAGTATAAAATTAAATTTTGAAAAATTTACTATTGAAAAGGCAATCCCTGGCGCAATTAAAATTTGCGACAGTAAAAAATTATTTTTTGAAAAATTTACTGTAGAAAAGGCAATCCCTGGCGTAATTAAAATTTGCGACAGTATAAAATTAAATTTTGAAAAATTTACTATAGAAAAGGCAATCCCTGGCGTAATTAAAATTTGCGACAGTAAAAAATTAATTTGTGAATAATTTACTATAGAAAAGGCAATCCCTGGCGTATTTAAAATTTGCGAAGTTAAAAATTAATTTGTGAAAAATTTACTACAGAAAAGGAAATCCCTGGTGTAATTAAAATTTGCGACATTAAAAAATTAAATTTTGAAAAATTTACTATTGCAAAGGCAATCCCTGGCGCAATTAAAATTTGCGACAGCAAAAATTATTTTTTTAAAAATTTACTGTAGAAAAGGCAATCCCTGGCGCAATTAAAATTTGCGACAGTAGAAAATTATTTTTTGAAAAATTTACTATAGAAACGGCAATCCCTGGCGTAATTAAAATTTGCGACAGTAAAAAATTACTTTTTGCAAAATTTACTATAGAAAAGGCAATCCCTGGCGTATTTAAAATTTGCGACAGTATAAAATTATTTTTTGAAAAATTTACTGTAGAAAGGCAATCCCTGGCGCAATTAAAATTTGCGACAGTAAAAAATTAATTTGTGAATAATTTACTATAGAAATGGCAATCCCTGGCGTATTTAACATTTTCGACAGTAAAAAATTATTTTTTGAATAATTTACTATAGAAAAGGCAATCCCTGGCGTATTTAAAATTTGCGACAGTAAAAAATTATTTTTTGAAAAATTTACTGTAGAAAAGGCAATCCCTGGCGCAATTAAAATTTGCGACAGTAAAAAATTATTTTTTGACAAACTTACTGTAGAAAAGGCAATCCCTGGCGCAATTAAAATTTGCGACAGTAAAAGATTAATTTTTGAATAAGTTACTATGGAAAAGGCAATTCCTGGCGCAATTAAAATTTGCGACAGTAAAAAATTATTTTTTGAATAATTTACTATAGAGAAGGCAATCCCTGGCGCAATTAAAATTTGCGACAGTAAAAAATTATTTTTTGAAAAATTTTCTATAGAAAAGGCAATCCCTGGTGCAACTAAAATTTGCGGCAGTAAAAAATTATTTTTTGAATAATTTACTATAGAAAAGGCAATCCCTGGCGTATTTAAAATTTGCGACAGTAAAAAATTATTTTTTGAAAAATTTACTGTAGAAAAGGCAATCCCTGGCGCAATTAAAATTTGCGACAGTAAAAAATTATTTTTTGAAAAATTTACTGTAGAAAAGGCAATCCCTGGCGCAATTAAAACTTGCGACAGTAAAAAATTAATTTTTGAAAAATTTACTATAGAAAAGGAAATACCTGGCGCAATTAAAATTTGCGACAGTAAAAAATTAATTAGTGAAAAATTTCCTATAGAAAAGGCAATCCCTGGCGCAATTAAAATTTGCGACAGTAAAAAATTATGTTTTGAAAAATTTACTATAGAAAAGGCAATCCCTGGCGTAATTAAAACTTGCGACAGTAGAAAATTATTTTTTGAAAAATTTACTATAGAAAAGGCAATCCCTGGCGCAATTAAAATTTGCGTCAGTAAAAGATTAATTTTTGAAAAATTTACTATAGAAAAGGCAATCCCTGGCGCATTTAAAATTTGCGACAGTAAAAAATTATTTTTTGAAAAATTTACTATAGAAAAGGCAATCCCTGGCGTAATTAAAACTTGCGACAGTAAAAAATTATTTTTTGAAAAATTTACTATAGAAAAGGCAATCCCTGGCGCAATTAAAATTTGCGACAGTAAAAAATTATTTTTTGAATAATTTACTATAGAAATGGCAATCTCTGGCGCAATTAAAATTTGCGACAGTAAAAAATTATTTTTTGAAAAATTTACTATAGAAAAAGCAATCCTGGCGGATTTAAAATTTGCGAGAGTAAAAAATTAATTTTTGAAAAATTTACTATAGAAAAGGCAATCCCTGGCGTAATTAAAATTTGCGACAGTAAAAAATGAATTTGTGAAATTTTACTATAGAAAAGGCAATCCCTGGCGCAATTAAAATTTGGGACAGTAAAAAATTATTTTTTGAAAAATTTACTGTAGAAAAGGCAATCCCTGGCGCAGTTAAAATATGCGACAGTATAAAATTAAATTTTGAAAAATTTACTATTGAAAAGGCAATCCCTGGCGCAATTAAAATTTGCGACAGTAAAAAATTATTTTTTGAAAAATTTACTGTAGAAAAGGCAATCCCTGGCGTAATTAAAATTTGCGACAGTATAAAATTAAATTTTGAAAAATTTACTATAGAAAAGGCAATCCCTGGCGTAATTAAAATTTGCGACAGTAAAAAATTAATTTGTGAATAATTTACTATAGAAAAGGCAATCCCTGGCGTATTTAAAATTTGCGAAGTTAAAAATTAATTTGTGAAAAATTTACTACAGAAAAGGAAATCCCTGGTGTAATTAAAATTTGCGACATTAAAAAATTAATTTTTGAAAAATTTACTATAGAAAAGGCAATGCCTGGCGCAATTAAAATTTTCGACAGTAAAAAATTATTTTTTGAATAATTTACTATAGAAAAGGCAATCCCTGGCGCAATTAAAATTTGCGACAGTAAAAAATAATTTTTTGAAAAATTTACTGTAGAAAAGGCAATCCCTGGCAAAAATAAAATTTGCGACAGTAAAAAATTAATTTGTGAATAATTTACTATAGAAAAGGCAATCCCTGGCGTATTTAAAATTTGCGACAGTTAAAAATTATTTTTTTAATAATTTACAATAAAAAAGGCAATCCCTGGTGTAATTAAAATTTGCGACAGTAAAAAATTAATTTGTGAATTATTTACTATAGAAAAGGCAATCCCTGGCGTATTTAAAATTTGCGACAGTAAAAAATTATTTTTTGAAAAATTTACTGTAGAAAAGGCAATCCCTGGCGCAATAAAAATTTGCGACAGTAAAAAATTATTTTTTGACAAATTTACTGTAGAAAAGGCAATCCCTGGCGCAATTAAAATTTGCGACAGTAAAAGATTAATTTTTGAATAAGTTACTATAGAAAAGGCAATTCCTGGCGCAATTAAAATTTGCGACAGTAAAAAATTATTTTTTGAATAATTTACTATAGAGAAGGCAATCCCTGGCGCAATTAAAATTTGCGACAGTAAAAAATTATTTTTTGAAAAATTTTCTATAGAAAAGGCAATCCCTGGTGCAACTAAAATTTGCGGCAGTAAAAAATTATTTTTTCAATAATTTACTATAGAAAAGGCAATCCCTGGCGTATTTAAAATTTGCGACAGTAAAGAATTATTTTTTGAAAAATTTACTGTAGAAAAGGCAATCCCTGGCGCAATTAAAATTTGCGACAGTAAAAAATTATGTTTTGAAAAATTTACTATAGAAAAGGCAATCCCTGGCGTAATTAAAACTTGCGACAGTAGAATATTATTTTTTGAAAAATTTACTATAGAAAAGGCAATCCCTGGCGAAATTAAAATTTGCGTCAGTAAAAGATTAATTTTTGAAAAATTTACTATAGAAAAGGCAATCCCTGGCGCATTTAAAATTTGCGACAGTAAAAAATTATTTTTTGAAAAATTTACTATAGAAAAGGCAATCCCTGGCGTAATTAAAACTTGCGACAGTAAAAAATTATTTTTTGAAAAATTTACTATAGAAAAGGCAATCCCTGGCGCAATTAAAATTTGCGACAGTAAAAAATTATTTTTTGAATAATTTACTATAGAAAAGGCAATCTCTGGCGCAATTAAAATTTGCGACAGTAAAAAATTATTTTTTGAAAAATTTACTATAGAAAAAGCAATCCTGGCGGATTTAAAATTTACGAGAGTAAAAAATTAATTTTTGAAAAATTTACTATAGAAAAGGCAATCCCTGGCGTAATTAAAATTTGCGACAGTAAAAAATGAATTTGTGAAATTTTACTATAGAAAAGGCAATCCCTGGCGCAATTAAAATTTGGGACAGTAAAAAATTATTTTTTGAAAAATTTACTGTAGAAAAGGCAGTCCCTGGCGCAGTTAAAATATGCGACAGTATAAAATTAAATTTTGAAAAATTTACTATAGAAAAGGCAATCCCTGGCGTATTTAAAATTTGCGACAGTAAAAAATTAATTTGTGAAAAATTTGCTATAGAAAAGGAAATCCCTGGTGTAATTAAAATTTGCGACATTAAAAAATTAATTTTTGAAAAATTTACTATAGAAAAGGCAATGCCTGGCGCAATTAAAATTTGCGACACTAAAAAATTATTTTTTGAATAATTTACTATAGAAAAGGCAATCCCTGGCGCAATTAAAATTTGCGACAGTAAAAAATAATTTTTTGAAAAATTTACTGTAGAAAAGGCAATCCCTGGCGGAAATAAAATTTGCGACAGTAAAAAATTAATTTGTGAATAATTTACTATAGAAAAGGCAATCCCTGGCGTATTTAAAATTTGCGACAGTAAAAAATTATTTTTTTAATAATTTACAATAGAAAAGGCAATCCCTGGTGTAATTAAAATTTGCGACAGTAAAAAATTAATTTGTGAATTATTTACTATAGAAAAGGCAATCCCTGGCGTATTTAAATTTGCGACAGTATAAAATTATTTTTTGAAAAATTTACTGTAGAAAAGGCAATCCCTGGCGCAATTAAAATTTGCGACAGTTTGGGACAGTAAAAAATTATTTTTTGAATAATTTACTATAGAAAAGTCAATTCCTGGCGCAATTAAAATTTGCGACAGTAAAAAATTATTTTTTGAAAAATTTAATATAGAAAAGGCAATCCCTGGCGGATTTAAAATTTGCGACAGTAAAATATTAATTTTTGATAAATTTACTATAGAAAAGGCAATCCCTGGCGTAATTAAAATTTGCGACAGTAAAAAATTAATTTGTGAAAATTTTACTATATAAAAGGCAATCCCTGGCTTAATTAAAACTTGCGACAGTAGAAAATTATTTTTTGAATAATTTACTATAGAAAAGGCAATCCCTGGCGCAATTAAAATTTGCGACAGCAAAAATTATTTTTTTAAAAATTTACTGTAGAAAAGGCAATCCCTGGCGCAATTAAAATTTGCGACAGTAGAAAATTATTTTTTGAAAAATTTACTATAGAAACGGCAATCCCTGGCGTAATTAAAATTTGCGACAGTAAAAAATTACTTTTTGCAAAATTTACTATAGAAAAGGCAATCCCTGGCGTATTTAAAATTTGCGACAGTATAAAATTATTTTTTGAAAAATTTACTGTAGAAAGGCAATCCCTGGCGCAATTAAAATTTGCGACAGTAAAAAATTAATTTGTGAATAATTTACTATAGAAAAGGCAATCCCTGGCGTATTTAACATTTTCGACAGTAAAAAATTATTTTTTGAATAATTTACTATAGAAAAGGCAATCCCTGGCGTATTTAAAATTTGCGACAGTAAAAAATTATTTTTTGAAAAATTTACTGTAGAAAAGGCAATCCCTGGCGCAATTAAAATTTGCGACAGTAAAAAATTATTTTTTGACAAATTTACTGTAGAAAAGGCAGTCCCTGGCGCAATTAAAATTTGCGACAGTAAAAGATTAATTTTTGAATAAGTTACTGTAGAAATGGCAATCCCTGGCGCAATTAAAACTTGCGACAGTAAAAAATTAATTTTTGAAAAATTTACTATAGAAAAGGAAATACCTGGCGCAATTAAAATTTGCGACAGTAAAAAATTAATTAGTGAAAAATTTCCTATAGAAAAGGCAATCCCTGGCGCAATTAAAATTTGTGACAGTAAAAAATTATGTTTTGAAAAATTTACTATAGAAATGGCAATCCCTGGCGTAATTAAAACTTGCGACAGTAGAAAATTATTTTTTGAAAAATTTTCTATAGAAAAGGCAATCCCTGGCGCAATTAAAATTTGCGTCAGTAAAAGATTAATTTTTGAAAAATTTACTATAGAAAAGGCAATCCCTGGCGCATTTCAAATTTGCGACAGTAAAAAATTATTTTTTGAAAAATTTACTATAGAAAAGGCAATCCCTGGCGTAATTAAAACTTGCGACAGTAAAAAATAATTTTTTGAATAATTTACTATAGAAAAGGCAATCTCTGGCGCAATTAAAATTTGCGACAGTAAAAAATTATTTTTTGAAAAATTTACTATAGAAAAAGCAATCCTGGCGGATTTAAAATTTGCGAGAGTAAAAAATTAATTTTTGAAAAATTTACTATAGAAAAGGCAATCCCTGGCGTAATTAAAATTTGCGACAGTAAAAAATGAATTTGTGAAATTTTACTATATAAAAGGCAATCCCTGGCGCAATTAAAATTTGGGACAGTAAAAAATTATTTTTTGAAAAATTTACTGTAGAAAAGGCAATCCCTGGCGCAGTTAAAATATGCGACAGTATAAAATTAAATTTTGAAAAATTTACTATTGAAAAGGCAATCCCTGGCGTAATTAAAATTTGCGACAGTAAAAAATTAATTTGTGAAAAATTTACTACAGAAAAGGAAATCCCTGGTGCAATTAAAATTTGCGACATTAAAAAATTAATTTTTGAAAAATTTACTATAGAAAAGGCAATGCCTGGCGCAATTAAAATTTGCGACAGTAAAAAATTATTTTTTGAATAATTTACTATAGAAAAGGCAATCCCTGGCGCAATTAAAATTTGCGACAGTAAAAAATAATTTTTTGAAAAATTTACTGTAGAAAAGGCAATCCCTGGCGGAAATAAAATTTGCGACAGTAAAAAATTAATTTGTGAATAATTTACTATAGAAAAGGCAATCCCTGGCGTATTTAAAATTTGCGACAGTAAAAAATTATTTTTTTAATAATTTACAATAGAAAAGGCAATCCCTGGTGTAATTAAAATTTGCGACAGTAAAAAATTAATTTGTGAATTATTTACTATAGAAAAGGCAATCCCTGGCGTATTTAAAATTTGCGACAGTAAAAAATTAATTTGTGAAAAATTTACTATAGAAAAGGCAATCCCTGGTGTAATTAAAATTTGCGACAGTAAAAAATTAATTTGTGAAATTTTACTATAGAAAAGGCAATCCCTGGCGCAATTAAAATTTGCGACAGTATAAAATTATTTTTTGAAAAATTTACTGTAGAAAAGGCAATCCCTGGCGCAATTAAAATTTGCGACAGTTTGGGACAGTAAAAAATTATTTTTTGAATATTTTACTATAGAAAAGTCAATTCCTGGCGCAATTAAAATTTGCGACAGTAAAAAATTATTTTTTGAAAAATTTAATATAGAAAAGGCAATCCCTGGCGGATTTAAAATTTGCGACAGTAAAATATTAATTTTTGATAAATTTACTATAGAAAAGGCAATCCCTGGCGTAATTAAAATTTGCGACAGTAAAAAATTAATTTGTGAAAATTTTACTATAGAAAAGGCAATCCCTGGCGTATTTAAAATTTGCGACAGTAAAAAATTATTTTTTTAATAATTTACAATAGAAAAGGCAATCCCTGGTGTAATTAAAATTTGCGACAGTAAAAAATTAATTTGTGAATTATTTACTATAGAAAAGGCAATCCCTGGCGTATTTAAAATTTGCGACAGTAAAAAATTAATTTGTGAAAAATTTACTATAGAAAAGGCAATCCCTGGTGTAATTAAAATTTGCGACAGTAAAAAATTAATTTGTGAAATTTTACTATAGAAAAGGCAATCCCTGGCGCAATTAAAATTTGCGACAGTATAAAATTATTTTTTGAAAAATTTACTGTAGAAAAGGCAATCCCTGGCGCAATTAAAATTTGCGACAGTTTGGGACAGTAAAAAATTATTTTTTGAATATTTTACTATAGAAAAGTCAATTCCTGGCGCAATTAAAATTTGCGACAGTAAAAAATTATTTTTTGAAAAATTTAATATAGAAAAGGCAATCCCTGGCGGATTTAAAATTTGCGACAGTAAAATATTAATTTTTGATAAATTTACTATAGAAAAGGCAATCCCTGGCGTAATTAAAATTTGCGACAGCAAAAATTATTTTTTTAAAAATTTACTGTAGAAAAGGCAATCCCTGGCGCAATTAAAATTTGCGACAGTAGAAAATTATTTTTTGAAAAATTTACTATAGAAACGGCAATCCCTGGCGTAATTAAAATTTGCGACAGTAAAAAATTACTTTTTGCAAAATTTACTATAGAAAAGGCAATCCCTGGCGTATTTAAAATTTGCGACAGTATAAAATTATTTTTGAAAAATTTACTGTAGAAAGGCAATCCCTGGCGCAATTAAAATTTGCGACAGTAAAAAATTAATTTGTGAATAATTTACTATAGAAAAGGCAATCCCTGGCGTATTTAACATTTTCGACAGTAAAAAATTATTTTTTGAATAATTTACTATAGAAAAGGCAATCCCTGGCGTATTTAAAATTTGCGACAGTAAAAAATTATTTTTGAAAAATTTACTGTAGAAAAGGCAATCCCTGGCGCAATTAAAATTTGCGACAGTAAAAAATTATTTTTGACAAATTTACTGTAGAAAAGGCAGTCCCTGGCGCAATTAAAATTTGCGACAGTAAAAGATTAATTTTTGAATAAGTTACTATAGAAAAGGCAATTCCTGGCGCAATTAAAATTTGCGACAGTAAAAAATTATTTTTTGAATAATTTACTATAGAGAAGGCAATCCCTGGCGCAATTAAAATTTGGGACAGTAAAAAATTATTTTTTGAAAAATTTTCTATAGAAAAGGCAATCCCTGGTGCAACTAAAATTTGCGGCAGTAAAAAATTATTTTTTGAATAATTTACTATAGAAAAGGCAATCCCTGGCGTATTTAAAATTTGCGACAGTAAAAAATTATTTTTTGAAAAATTTACTGTAGAAAAGGCAATCCCTGGCGCAATTAAAATTTGCGACAGTAAAAAATTATTTTTTGAAAAATTTACTGTAGAAATGGCAATCCCTGGCGCAATTAAAACTTGCGACAGTAAAAAATTAATTTTTGAAAAATTTACTATAGAAAAGGAAATACCTGGCGCAATTAAAATTTGCGACAGTAAAAAATTAATTAGTGAAAAATTTCCTATAGAAAAGGCAATCCCTGGCGCAATTAAAATTTGTGACAGTAAAAAATTATGTTTTGAAAAATTTACTATAGAAAAGGCAATCCCTGGCGTAATTAAAACTTGCGACAGTAGAAAATTATTTTTTGAAAAATTTACTATAGAAAAGGCAATCCCTGGCGCAATTAAAATTTGCGTCAGTAAAAGATTAATTTTTGAAAAATTTACTATAGAAAAGGCAATCCCTGGCGCATTTAAAATTTGCGACAGTAAAAAATTATTTTTTGAAAAATTTACTATAGAAAAGGCAATCCCTGGCGTAATTAAAACTTGCGACAGTAAAAAATTATTTTTTGAATAATTTACTATAGAAAAGGCAATCTCTGGCGCAATTAAAATTTGCGACAGTAAAAAATTATTTTTTGAAAAATTTACTATAGAAAAAGCAATCCTGGCGGATTTAAAATTTGCGAGAGTAAAAAATTAATTTTTGAAAAATTTACTATAGAAAAGGCAATCCCTGGCGTAATTAAAATTTGCGACAGTAAAAAATGAATTTGTGAAATTTTACTATATAAAAGGCAATCCCTGGCGCAATTAAAATTTGGGACAGTAAAAAATAATTTTTTGAAAAATTTACTGTAGAAAAGGCAATCCCTGGCGCAGTTAAAATATGCGACAGTATAAAATTAAATTTTGAAAAATTTACTATAGAAAAGGCAAACCCTGGTGTAATTAAAATTTGCGACAGTAAAAAATTAATTTGTGAAATTTTACTATAGAAAAGGCAATCCCTGGCGCAATTAAAATTTGCGACAGTATAAAATTATTTTTTGAATAATTTACTATAGAAAAGTCAATTCCTGGCGCAATTAAAATTTGCGACAGTAAAAAATTATTTTTTGAAAAATTTAATATAGAAAAGGCAATCCCTGGCGGATTTAAAATTTGCGACAGTAAAATATTAATTTTTGATAAATTTACTATAGAAAAGGCAATCCCTGGCGTAATTAAAATTTGCGACAGTAAAAAATTAATTTGTGAAAATTTTACTATATAAAAGGCAATCCCTGGCTTAATTAAAACTTGCGAATTATTTTTTGAAAAATTTACTATAGAAAAGGCAATCCCTGGCGCAATTAAAATTTGCGACAGTAGAAAATTATTTTTTGAATAATTTACTATAGAAAAGGCAATCCCTGGCGCAATTAAAATTTGCGACAGCAAAAATTATTTTTTTAAAAATTTACTGTAGAAAAGGCAATCCCTGGCGCAATTAAAATTTGCGACAGTAGAAAATTATTTTTTGAAAAATTTACTATAGAAACGGCAATCCCTGGCGTAATTAAAATTTGCGACAGTAAAAAATTACTTTTTGCAAAATTTACTATAGAAAAGGCAATCCCTGGCGTATTTAAAATTTGCGACAGTATAAAATTATTTTTTGAAAAATTTACTGTAGAAAGGCAATCCCTGGCGCAATTAAAGTTTGCGACAGTAAAAAATTAATTTGTGAATAATTTACTATAGAAAAGGCAATCCCTGGCGTATTTAACATTTTCGACAGTAAAAAATTATTTTTTGAATAATTTACTATAGAAAAGGCAATCCCTGGCGTATTTAAAATTTGCGACAGTAAAAAATTATTTTTTGAAAAATTTACTGTAGAAAAGGCAATCCCTGGCGCAATTAAAATTTGCGACAGTAAAAAATTATTTTTTGACAAATTTACTGTAGAAAAGGCAGTCCCTGGCGCAATTAAAATTTGCGACAGTAAAAGATTAATTTTTGAATAAGTTACTATAGAAAAGGCAATTCCTGGCGCAATTAAAATTTGCGACAGTAAAAAATTATTTTTTGAATAATTTACTATAGAGAAGGCAATCCCTGGCGCAATTAAAATTTGGGACAGTAAAAAATTATTTTTTGAAAAATTTTCTATAGAAAAGGCAATCCCTGGTGCAACTAAAATTTGCGGCAGTAAAAAATTATTTTTTGAATAATTTACTATAGAAAAGGCAATCCCTGGCGTATTTAAAATTTGCGACAGTAAAAAATTATTTTTTGAAAAATTTACTGTAGAAAAGGCAATCCCTGGCGCAATTAAAATTTGCGACAGTAAAAAATTATTTTTTGAAAAATTTACTGTAGAAATGGCAATCCCTGGCGCAATTAAAACTTGCGACAGTAAAAAATTAATTTTTGAAAAATTTACTATAGAAAAGGAAATACCTGGCGCAATTAAAATTTGCGACAGTAAAAAATTAATTAGTGAAAAATTTCCTATAGAAAAGGCAATCCCTGGAGCAATTAAAATTTGTGACAGTAAAAAATTATGTTTTGAAAAATTTACTATAGAAAAGGCAATCCCTGGCGTAATTAAAACTTGCGACAGTAGAAAATTATTTTTTGAAAAATTTACTATAGAAAAGGCAATCCCTGGCGCAATTAAAATTTGCGTCAGTAAAAGATTAATTTTTGAAAAATTTACTATAGAAAAGGCAATCCCTGGCGCATTTAAAATTTGCGACAGTAAAAAATTATTTTTTGAAAAATTTACTATAGAAAACGCAATCCCTGGCGTAATTAAAACTTGCGACAGTAAAAAATTATTTTTTGAATAATTTACTATAGAAAAGGCAATCTCTGGCGCAATTAAAATTTGCGACAGTAAAAAATTATTTTTTGAAAAATTTACTATAGAAAAAGCAATCCTGGCGGATTTAAAATTTGCGAGAGTAAAAAATTAATTTTTGAAAAATTTACTATAGAAAAGGCAATCCCTGGCGTAATTAAAATTTGCGACAGTAAAAAATTAATTTGTGAAAATTTACTATATAAAAGGCAATCCCTGGCGCAATTAAAATTTGGGACAGTAAAAAATTATTTTTTGAAAAATTTACTGTAGAAAAGGCAATCCCTGGCGCAGTTAAAATATGCGACAGTATAAAATTAAATTTTGAAAAATTTACTATTGAAAAGGCAATCCCTGGCGTAATTAAAATTTGCGACAGTAAAAAATTAATTTGTGAAAAATTTACTACAGAAAAGGAAATCCCTGGTGTAATTAAAATTTGCGACATTAAAAAATTAATTTTTGAAAAATTTACTATAGAAAAGGCAATGCCTGGCGCAATTAAAATTTGCGACAGTAAAAAATTATTTTTTGAATAATTTACTATAGAAAAGGCAATCCCTGGCGCAATTAAAATTTGCGACAGTAAAAAATAATTTTTTGAAAAATTTACTGTAGAAAAGGCAATCCCTGGCGGAAATAAAATTTGCGACAGTAAAAAATTAATTTGTGAATAATTTACTATAGAAAAGGCAATCCCTGGCGTATTTAAAATTTGCGACAGTAAAAAATTATTTTTTTAATAATTTACAATAGAAAAGGCAATCCCTGGTGTAATTAAAATTTGCGACAGTAAAAAATTAATTTGTGAATTATTTACTATAGAAAAGGCAATCCCTGGCGTATTTAAAATTTGCGACAGTAAAAAATTATTTTTTGAAAAATTTACTGTAGAAAAGGCAATCCCTGACGCAATTAAAATTTGCGACAGTAAAAATTATTTTTTGAAAAATTTACTGTAGAAAAGGCAATCCCTGGCGCAAATAAAACTTGCGACAGTAAAAAATTAATTTTTGAAAAATTTACTATAGAAAAGGAAATACCTGGCGCAATTAAAATTTGCGACAGTAAAAAATTAATTAGTGAAAAATTTCCTATAGAAAAGGCAATCCCTGGCGCAATTAAAATTTGCGACAGTAAAAAATTATGTTTTGAAAAATTTACTATAGAAAAGGCAATCCCTGGCGTAATTAAAACTTGCGACAGTAGAAAATTATTTTTTGAAAAATTTACTATAGAAAAGGCAATCCCTGGCGCAATTAAAATTTGCGTCAGTAAAAGATTAATTTTTGAAAAATTTACTATAGAAAAGGCAATCCCTGGCGCATTTAAAATTTGCGACAGTAAAAAATTTACTATAGAAAAGGCAATCCCTGGCGTAATTAAAACTTGCGACAGTAAAAAATTATTTTTTGAAAAATTTACTATAGAAAAGGCAATCCCTGGCGCAATTAAAATTTGCGACAGTAAGAAATTATTTTTTGAATAATTTACTATAGAAAAGGCAATCTCTGGCGCAATTAAAATTTGCGACAGTAAAAAATTATTTTTTGAAAAATTTACTATAGAAAAAGCAATCCTGGCGGATTTAAAATTTGCGAGAGTAAAAAATTAATTTTTGAAAAATTTACTATAGAAAAGGCAATCCCTGGCGTAATTAAAATTTGCGACAGTAAAAAATGAATTTGTGAATAATTTACTATAGAAAAGGCAATCCCTGGCGTATTTAAAATTTGCGACAGTAAAAAATTAATTTGTGAAATTTTACTATAGAAAAGGCAATCCCTGGCGCAATTAAAATTTGGGACAGTAAAAAATTATTTTTTGAAAAATTTACTGTAGAAAAGGCAATCCCTGGCGCAGTTAAAATATGCGACAGTATAAAATTAAATTTTGAAAAATTTACTACTGAAAAGGCAATCCCTGGCGCAATTAAAATTTGCGACAGTAAAAAATTATTTTTTGAAAAATTTACTGTAGAAAAGGCAATCCCTGGCGCAGTTAAAATATGCGACAGTATAAAATTAAATTTTGAAAAATTTACTATTGAAAAGGCAATCCCTGGCGCAATTAAAATTTGCGACAGTAAAAAATTATTTTTTGAAAAATTTACTGTAGAAAAGGCAATCCCTGGCGCAATTAAAATTTGCGACAGTATAAAATTAAATTTTGAAAAATTTACTATAGAAAAGGCAATCCCTGGCGTAATTAAAATTTGCGACAGTAAAAAAATAATTTGTGAATAATTTACTATAGAAAAGGCAATCCCTGGCGTATTTAAAATTTGCGACAGTAAAAAATTAATTTGTGAAAAATTTACTACAGAAAAGGAAATCCCTGGTGTAATTAAAATTTGCGACATTAAAAAATTAATTTTTGAAAAATTTACTATAGAAAAGGCAATGCCTGGCGCAATTAAAATTTGCGACAGTAAAAAATTATTTTTTGAATAATTTACTATAGAAAAGGCAATCCCTGGCGCAATTAAAATTTGCGACAGTAAAAAATAATTTTTTGAAAAATTTACTGTAGAAAAGGCAATCCCTGGCGGAAATAAAATTTGCGACAGTAAAAAATTAATTTGTGAATAATTTACTATAGAAAAGGCAATCCCTGGCGTATTTAAAATTTGCGACAGTAAAAAATTATTTTTTTAATAATTTACAATAGAAAAGGCAATCCCTGGTGTAATTAAAATTTGCGACAGTAAAAAATTAATTTGTGAATTATTTACTATAGAAAAGGCAATCCCTGGCGTATTTAAAATTTGCGACAGTTAAAAATTATTTTTTGAAAAATTTACTGTAGAAAAGGCAATCCCTGGCGCAATAAAAATTTGCGACAGTAAAAAATTATTTTTTGACAAATTGACTGTAGATAAGGCAATCCCTGGCTCAATTAAAATTTGCGACAGTAAAAGATTAATTTTTGAATAAGTTACTATAGAAAAGGCAATTCCTGGCGCAATTAAAATTTGCGACAGTAAAAAATTATTTTTTGAATAATTTACTATAGAGAAGGCAATCCCTGGCGCAATTAAAATTTGCGACAGTAAAAAATTATTTTTTGAAAAATTTTCTATAGAAAAGGCAATCCCTGGTGCAACTAAAATTTGCGGCAGTAAAAAATTATTTTTTGAATAATTTACTATAGAAAAGGCAATCCCTGGCCTATTTAAAATTTGCGACAGTAAAGAATTATTTTTTGAAAAATTTACTGTAGAAAAATTTTAATTACGACAGGGATTGCCTTTTCTATAGTAAATTTTTCAAAAATTAATTTTTTACTGTCGCAATTTTTAAATACGCCAGGGATTGCCTTTTCTACAGTAAGTTTTTCAAAAAATAATTTTTTACTGTCGCAAATTTTAGTTACGCCAGGGATTGCCTCTTCTACAGTAAATTTTCAAAAAATATTTTTTTACAGTCGCAAATTTTAATTAAGCCACGGATTGCCTTTTCTATAGTAAATTTTTCAAAAAATAATTTTTTACTGTCGCAAATTTTAATTACGCCGGGGATTGCCTTTTCTATAGTAAATTTTTCACAAATTAATTTTTTACTGTAGCAAGTTTTAATTGCGCCAGGGGTTGCCTTTTCTATAGTAAATTTTTCAAAAATTAGTTTTTTACTGTCGCAATTTTTAAATACGCCAGGGATTGCCTTTTCTATAGTAAATTTTTCAAAATTTAATTTTATACTGTCGCAAATTTTAAATACGCCAGGTATTGCCTATTCTATAGTAAATAATTCAAAAAATAATTTTTTACTGTCGCAAATTTTAATTGCGCCAGGGATTGCCTTTTCTATAGTAAATTTCTCAAAAAATAATTTTTTACTGTCGCAAATTTTAAATACGACAGGGATTGCCTTTTCTATAGTAAATTTTTCAAAAAATATTTTTTTACTGTCGCAAATTTTAATTACGCCAGGGATTGCCTTTTCTATAGTAAATTTTTCAAAAATTAAGTTTTTACTGTCGCAATTTTTAAATACGCCAGGGATTGCCTTTTCTACAGTAAATTTTTCAAAAAATAATTTTTTACTGTCGCAAATTTTAGTTACGCCAGGGATTGCCTTTTCTACAGTAAATTTTTCAAAAATATTTTTTTTACTGTCGCAAATTTTAATTACGCCACGGATTGCCTTTTCTATAGTAAATTTTGCAAAAAATAATTTTTTACTGTCCCAAATTTTAATTACGCCAGGGATTGCCTCTTCTATAGTAATTTTTTCACAAATTAATTTTTTACTGTCGCAAATTTTAATTGCGCCAGGGATTGCCTTTTCTATAGTAAATTTTGCAAAAAATAATTTTTTAATGTCCCAAGTTATAATTACGCCAGGGATTGCCTTTTCTATAGTAAATTTTTCAAAAAATAATTTTTTACTGTCGCAAATTTTAAATACGCCAGGGATTGCCTTTTCTATAGTAAATTATTCAAAAAATAATTTTTTACTGTCGCAAATTTTAATTGCGCCAGGGATTGCCTTTTCTGCAGTAAATTTTACAAAAAATAATTTTATACTGTCGCAAATTTTAATTACGCCAGGGATTGCCTTTTCTATAGTAAATTTTTCAAAATTTAATTTTATACTGTCGCAAATTTTAAATACACCAGGGATTGCCTTTTCTATAGTAAATTTTTCAAAAAATAATTTTTTACTGTCGCAAATTTTAATTACGCCAGGGATTGCCTTTTCTATAGTAAATTTTTCAAAAATTAATTTTTTACTGTCGCAAATTTTAAATCCGCCAGGGTTTGCCTTTGCTATAGTAAATTTTTCAAAAATTAATTTTTTACTGTCGCAAATTTTAAATCCGCCAGGGATTGCCTTTCCTATAGTAAATTCTTCAAAAAATAATTTTTTACTGTCGCAAATTTTAAATCCGCCAGGGATTGCCTTTTCTATAGTAAATTATTCAAAAAATAATTTTCTACTGTCGCAAATTTTAATTACGCCAGGGATTGCTTTATCTATAGTAAATTTTTCAAAATTTAATTTTATACTGCCGCAAATTTTAATTGCGCCAGGGATTGCCTTTTCTATAGTAAATTTTTCAAAAATTATTTTTATACTGTCGCAAATTTTAATTGCGCCAGGGATTGCCTTTTCTATAGTAAATTTTGCAAAAAATAATTTTCTACTATCGCAAATTTTAATTGCGCCAGGGATTGCCTTTTCTATAGTAAATTTTTCAAAAACTAATTTTTTACTGCCGCAAATTTTAATTACGCCAGGGATTGCCTTTTCTATAGTAAATTTTTCAAAAAATAATTTTTTACTCTCGCAAATTTTAAATACGCCAGGGATTGTCTTTTCTATAGTAAATTTTTCAAAAATAATTTTGTACTGTCGCAAATTTTAATTACGCCAGGGATTGCCTTTTTTATAGTAAATTTTGCAAAAAATAATTTTTTACTGTCGCAAATTTTAAATACGCCAGGGATTGCCTTTTCTATAGTAAATTATACAAAAAATAATTTTCTACTGTCGCAAATTTTAATTACGCCAGGGATTGCTTTATCTATAGTAAATTTTTCAAAATTTAATTTTATACTGTCGCAAATTTTAATTGCGCCAGGGATTGCCTTTTCTATAGTAAATTTTTCAAAAATTATTTTTATACTGTCGCAAATTTTAATTGCGCCAGGGATTGCCTTTTCTATAGTAAATTTTTCAAAAATTATTTTTATACTGTCGCAAATTTTAATTGCGCCAGGGATTGCCTTTTCTATAGTCAATTTTGCAAAAAATAATTTTCTACTATCGCAAATTTTAATTGCGCCAGGTATTGCCTTTTCCACAGTAAATTTTTCAAAAATTAATTTTTTACTGTCGCAAATTTTAATTGCGCCAGGAATTGCCTTTTCTATAGTAAATTTTTCAAAAATTAATTTTTACTGTCGCAAATTTTAATTACGTCAGGGATTGCCTTTTCTATAGTAAATTTTTCAAAAATTAATTTTTTACTGTCGCAAATTTTAAATCCGCCAGGGTTTGCCTTTGCTATAGTAAATTTTTCAAAAATTAATTTTTTACTGTCGCAAATTTTAAATCCGCCAGGGATTGCCTTTCCTATAGTAAATTCTTCAAAAAATAATTTTTTACTGTCGCAAATTTTAAATCCGCCAGGGATTGCCTTTCCTATAGTAAATTCTTCAAAAAATAATTTTCTACTGTCGCAAATTTTAATTACGCCAGGGATTGCTTTATCTATAGTAAATTTTTCAAAATTTAATTTTATACTGTCGCAAATTTTAATTGCGCCAGGGATTGCCTTTTCTATAGTAAATTTTTCAAAAATTATTTTTATACTGTCGCAAATTTTAATTGCGCCAGGGATTGCCTTTTCTATAGTAAATTTTGCAAAAAATAATTTTCTACTATCGCAAATTTTAATTGCGCCAGGGATTGCCTTTTCTATAGTAAATTTTTCAAAAACTAATTTTTTACTGTCGCAAATTTTAATTACGACAGGGATTGCCTTTTCTATAGTAAATTTTTCAAAAAATAATTTTTTACTCTCGCAAATTTTAAATACGCCAGGGATTGTCTTTTCTATAGTAAATTTTTCAAAAATAATTTTGTACTGTCGCAAATTTTAATTACGCCAGGGATTGCCTTTTTTATAGTAAATTTTGCAAAAAATAATTTTTTACTGTCGCAAATTTTAAATACGCTAGGGATTGCCTTTTCTATAGTAAATTTTCCAAAAAATAATTTTTTACTGTCGCAAATTTTAATTGCGACAGGGATTGCCTTTTCTACAGTAAATTTTTCAAAAAATAATTTTTTACTGTCGCAAATTTTAAGTACGCCAGGGATTGCCTTTTCTATAGTAAATTTTTCAAAATTTAATTTTATACTGTCGCAAATTTTAAATACGCCAGGGATTGCCTATTCTATAGTAAATAATTCAAAAACTATTTTTTTACTGTCGCAAATTTTAATTGCGCCAGGGATTGCCTTTTCTATAGTAAATTTCTCAAAAAAAAATTTTTTACTGTCGCAAATTTTAAATACGACAGGCATTGCCTTTTCTATAGTAAATTTTTCAAAAACTAATTTTTTACTGTCGCAAATTTTAATTACGCCAGGGATTGCCTTTTCTATAGTAAATTTTTCAAAAATTAATTTTTTACTGTCGCAATTTTTAAATACGCCAGGGATTGAATTTTCTACAGTAAATTTTTCAAAAATAATTTTTTACTGTCGCAAATTTTAGTTACGCCAGGGATTGCCTTTTCTACATTAAATTTTTCAAAAATATTTTTTTACTGTCGCAAATTTTAATTACGCCACGGATTGCCATTTCTATAGTAAATTTTTCAAAAAATAGTTTTTTACTGTCGCAAATTTTAATTACGCCAGGGATTGCCTTTTCTATAGTAAATTTTTCAAAAATTATTTTTATACTGTCGCAAATTTTAATTGCGCCACGGATTGCCTTTTCTATAGTAAATTTTGCAAAAAATAATTTTCTACTATCGCAAATTTTAATTGCGCCAGGGATTGCCTTTTCTACAGTAAATTTTTCAAAAAATAATTTTTTACTGTCGCAAATTTTAATTAAGCCAGGGATTGCCTTTTCTATATAAATTTTTCAAAAATTAATGTTTTACTGTCGCAAAATTTAATTGCGCCAGGGATTGCCTTTACTATAGTAAATTTTTCAAAAATTAATTTTTTGCTGTCGCAAATTTTAATTGCGCCAGGGATTGCCTTTTCTACAGTAAATTTTTCAAAAATTAATTTTTACTGTCGCAAATTTTAATTGCGCCAGGGATTGCCTTTTCTATAGTAAATTTTTCAAAATTTAATTTTATACTGTCGCAAATTTTAAATACGCCAGGGATTGCCTTTTCTATAGTAAATTTTGCAAAAAATAATTTTATACTGTCGCAAATTTTAATTGCGCCAGGGATTGCTTTTTCTACAGTAAATTTTTCAAAAAATAATTTTCTACTGTCGCAAATTTTATTGCGCCAGGGATTGCCTTTTCTATAGTAAATTTTTCAAAAACTAATTTTTTACAGTCGTTAGTTTTAATTGCGCCAGGGATTGCCTTTTCTACAGTAAATTTTTCAAAAAATAATTTTCTACTGACGCAAATTTTAATTGCGCCAGGGATTGCCTTTTCTATAGTAAATTTTGCAAAAAATAATTTTTTACTGTCGCAAATTTTAATTGCACCAGGGATTGCCTTTTCTATAGTAAATTTTTCAAAATTTAATTTTATACTGTCGCAAATTTTAAATACGCCAGGGATTGCCTTTTCTATAGTAAATTATTCAAAAAATAATTTTTAATTGTCGCAAATTTTAATTGCGCCAGGGATTGCCTTTTCTACAGTAAATTTTTCAAAAAATAATTTTTGACTGTCGCAAATTTTAAATACGCCAGGGATTGCCTTTTCTATAGTAAATTTTGCAAAAAATAATTTTTTACTGTCGCAAATTTTAATTGCGCCAGGGATTGCCTTTTCTATAGTAAATTTCTCAAAAAAAAATTTTTTACTGTTGCAAATTTAAATACGACAGGGATTGCCTTTTCTATAGTAAATTTTTCAAAAACTAATTCTTTACTGTCGCAAATTTTAATTACGCCAGGGATTGCCTTTTCTATAGTAAATTTTTCAAAAATTAATTTTTTACTGTCGCAATTTTTAAATACGCCAGGGATTGAATTTTCTACAGTAAATTTTTCAAAAAATAATTTTTTACTGTCGCAAATTTTAGTTACGCCAGGGATTGCCTTTTCTACATTAAATTTTTCAAAAAATATTTTTTTACTGTCGCAAATTTTAATTACGCCACGGATTGCCTTTTCTATAGTAAATTTTTCAAAAAATAGTTTTTTACTGTCGCAAATTTTAATTACGCCAGGGATTGCCTCTTCTATAGAAAATTTTTCACAAATTAATTTTTTACTGTCGCAAATTTTAATTGCGCCAGGGATTGCCTTTTCTATAGTAAATTTTGCAAAAAATAATTTTTTACTGTCCGAAGTTATAATTACGCCAGTGATTGCCTTTTCTATAGTAAATTTTTCAAAAAATAATTTTTTACTGTCGCAAATTTTAAATACGCCAGGGATTGCCTTTTCTATAGTAAATTATTCAAAAAATAATTTTTTACTGTCGCAAATTTTAATTGCTCCAGGGATTGCCTTTTCTACAGTAAATTTTACAAAAAATAATTTTATACTGTCGCAAATTTTAATTACGCCAGGGATTGCCTTTTCTATAGTAAAATTTTCAAAATTTAATTTTATACTGTCGCAAATTTTAAATACACCAGGGATTGCCTTTTCTATAGTAAATTTGGCAAAAACTAATTTTTTACTGTCGCAAATTTTAATTATGCCAGGGATTGCCTTTTCTATAGTAAATTATTCAAAAAAAATTTTTTTACTGTCGCGAATTTTAATTGCGCCAGGGATTTCTTTTTCTATAGTAAATTTTTCAAAATTTAATTTTATACTGTCGCAAATTTTAAATACGCCAGGGATTGCCTTTTCTATAGTAAATTTTGCAAAAAATAATTTTATACTGTCGCAAATTTTAGTTACGCCAGGGATTGCCTTTTCTACATTAAATTTTTCAAAAAATATTTTTTTACTGTCGCAAATTTTAATTAAGCCACGGATTGCCTTTTCTATAGTAAATTTTTCAAAAAATAGTTTTTTACTGTCGCAAATTTTAATTACGCCAGGGATTGCCTCTTCTATAGAAAATTTTTCACAAATTAATTTTTTACTGTCGCAAATTTCAATTGCGCCAGGGAATGCCTTTTCTATAGTAAATTTTGCAAAAAATAATTTTTTACTGTACGAAGTTATAATTACGCCAGGGATTGCCTTTTCTATAGTAAATTTTTCAAAAAATAATTTTTTACTGTCGCAAATTTTAAATACGCCAGGGATTGCCTTTTCTATAGTAAATTATTCAAAAAATAATTTTTTACTGTCGCAAATTTTAATTGCGCCAGGGATTGCCTTTTCTACCGTAAATTTTACAAAAAATAATTTTATACTGTCGCAAATTTTAATTACGCCAGGGATTGCCTTTTCTACAGTAAATTTTACAAAAAATAATTTTATACTGTCGCAAATTTTAATTACGCCAGGGATTGCCTTTTCTATAGTAAAATTTTCAAAATTTAATTTTATACTGTCGCAAATTTTAAATACACCAGGGATTGCCTTTTCTACAGTAAATTTTTCAAAAAATAATTTTCTACTTTCGCAAATTTTAATTGAGCCAGGGATTGCCTTTCCTATAGTAAATTTTTCAAAAACTAATTTTTTACTGTCGCAAGTTTTAATTGCGCCAGGGATTGCCTTTTCTACAGTAAATTTTTCAAAAATTAATTTTTTACTGTCGCAAATTTTAATTGCGCCAGGGATTGCCTTTTCTATAGTAAATTTTGCAAAAAATAATTTTCTATTATCGCAAATTTTAATTGCGCCAGGGATTGCCTTTTCTATAGTAAATTTTTCAAAAACTAATTTTTTACTGTCGCAAATTTTAATTACGCCAGGGATTGCCTTTTCTATAGTAAATTTTTCAAAAAATAATTTTTTACTCTCGCAAATTTTAAATACGCCAGGGATTGTCTTTTCTATAGTAAATTTTTCAAAAATAATTTTGTACTGTCGCAAATTTTAATTACGCCAGGGATTGCCTTTTTTATAGTAAATTTTGCAAAAAATAATTTTTTACTGTCGCAAATTTTAAATACGCTAGGGATTGCCTTTTCTATAGTAAATTTTCCAAAAAATAATTTTTTACTGTCGCAAATTTTAATTGCGACAGGGATTGCTTTTTCTACAGTAAATTTTTCAAAAAATAATTTTTTACTGTCGCAAATTTTAAGTACGCCAGGGATTGCCTTTTCTATAGTAAATTTTTCAAAATTTAATTTTATACTGTCGCAAATTTTAAATACGCCAGGGATTGCCTATTCTATAGTAAATAATTCAAAAAATATTTTTTTACTGTCGCAAATTTTAATTGCGCCAGGGATTGCCTTTTCTATAGTAAATTTCTCAAAAAAAAATTTTTTACTGTCGCAAATTTTAAATATGACAGGCATTGCCTTTTCTATAGTAAATTTTTCAAAAACTAATTTTTTACTGTCGCAAATTTTAATTACGCCAGGGATTGCCTTTTCTATAGTAAATTTTTCAAAAATTAATTTTTTACTGTCGCAATTTTTAATTGCGCCAGGGATTGCCTTTTCTATAGTAAATTTTTCAAAATTTAATTTTATACTGTCGCAAATTTTAAATACGCCAGGGATTGCCTTTTCTATAGTAAATTTTGCAAAAAATAATTTTATACTGTCGCAAATTTTAATTGCGCCAGGGATTGCTTTTTCTACAGTAAATTTTTCAAAAAATAATTTTCTACTGTCGCAAATTTTATTGCGCCAGGGATTGCCTTTTCTATAGTAAATTTTTCAAAAACTAATTTTTTACAGTCGTAAGTTTTAATTGCGCCAGGGATTGCCTTTTCTACAGTAAATTTTTCAAAAAATAATTTTCTACTGACGCAAATTTTAATTGCGCCAGGGATTTCCTTTTCTATAGTAAATTTTGCAAAAAATAATTTTTTACTGTCGCAAATTTTAATTGCACCAGGGATTGCCTTTTCTATAGTAAATTTTTCAAAAATTAATGTTTTACTGTCGCAAAATTTAATTGCGCCAGGGATTGCCTTTACTATAGTAAATTTTTCAAAAATTAATTTTTTGCTGTCGCAAATTTTAATTGCGCCAGGGATTGCCTTTTCTACAGTAAATTTTTCAAAAATTAATTTTTACTGTCGCAAATTTTAATTGCGCCAGGGATTGCCTTTTCTATAGTAAATTTTTCAAAATTTAATTTTATACTGTCGCAAATTTTAAATACGCCAGGGATTGCCTTTTCTATATTAAATTTTGCAAAAAATAATTTTATACTGTCGCAAATTTTAATTGCGCCAGGGATTGCTTTTTCTACAGTAAATTTTTCAAAAAATAATTTTCTACTGTCGCAAATTTTATTGCGCCAGGGATTGCCTTTTCTATAGTAAATTTTTCAAAAACTAATTTTTTACAGTCGTAAGTTTTAATTGCGCCAGGGATTGCCTTTTCTACAGTAAATTTTTCAAAAAATAATTTTCTACTGACGCAAATTTTAATTGCGCCAGGGATTTCCTTTTCTATAGTAAATTTTGCAAAAAATAATTTTTTACTGTCGCAAATTTTAATTGCACCAGGGATTGCCTTTTCTATAGTAAATTTTTCAAAATTTAATTTTATACTGTCGCAAATTTTAAATACGCCAGGGATTGCCTTTTCTATAGTAAATTATTCAAAAAATAATTTTTAATTGTCGCAAATTTTAATTGCGCCAGGGATTGCCTTTTCTACAGTAAATTTTTCAAAAAATAATTTTTGACTGTCGCAAATTTTAAATACGCCAGGGATTGCCTTTTCTATAGTAAATTTTGCAAAAAATAATTTTTTACTGTCGCAAATTTTAATTGCGCCAGGGATTGCCTTTTCTATAGTAAATTTCTCAAAAAAAAATTTTTTACTGTTGCAAATTTAAATACGACAGGGATTGCCTTTTCTATAGTAAATTTTTCAAAAACTAATTCTTTACTGTCGCAAATTTTAATTACGCCAGGGATTGCCTTTTCTATAGTAAATTTTTCAAAAATTAATTTTTTACTGTCGCAATTTTTAAATACGCCAGGGATTGAATTTTCTACAGTAAATTTTTCAAAAAATAATTTTTTACTGTCGCAAAGGATTGCCTTTTCTACATTAAATTTTTCAAAAAATATTTTTTTACTGTCGCAAATTTTAATTACGCCACGGATTGCCTTTTCTATAGTAAATTTTTCAAAAAATAGTTTTTTACTGTCGCAAATTTTAATTACGCCAGGGATTGCCTCTTCTATAGAAAATTTTTCACAAATTAATTTTTTACTGTCGCAAATTTTAATTGCGCCAGGGATTGCCTTTTCTATAGTAAATTTTGCAAAAAATAATTTTTTACTGTCCGAAGTTATAATTACGCCAGGGATTGCCTTTTCTATAGTAAATTTTTCAAAAAATAATTTTTTACTGTCGCAAATTTTAAATACGCCAGGGATTGCCTTTTCTATAGTAAATTATTCAAAAAATAATTTTTTACTGTCGCAAATTTTAATTGCTCCAGGGATTGCCTTTTCTACAGTAAATTTTACAAAAAATAATTTTATACTGTCGCAAATTTTAATTACGCCAGGGATTGCCTTTTCTATAGTAAAATTTTCAAAATTTAATTTTATACTGTCGCAAATTTTAAATACACCAGGGATTGCCTTTTCTATAGTAAATTTGGCAAAAAATAATTTTTTACTGTCGCAAATTTTAATTATGCCAGGGATTGCCTTTTCTATAGTAAATTATTCAAAAAAAATTTTTTTACTGTCGCGAATTTTAATTGCGCCAGGGATTTCTTTTTCTATAGTAAATTTTTCAAAATTTAATTTTATACTGTCGCAAATTTTAAATACGCCAGGGATTGCCTTTTCTATAGTAAATTTTGCAAAAAATAATTTTATACTGTCGCAAATTTTAGTTACGCCAGGGATTGCCTTTTCTACATTAAATTTTTCAAAAAATATTTTTTTACTGTCGCAAATTTTAATTACGCCACGGATTGCCTTTTCTATAGTAAATTTGTCAACAAATAGTTTTTTACTGTCGCAAATTTTAATTACGCCAGGGATTGGCCTCTTCTATAGAAAATTTTTCACAAATTAATTTTTTACTGTCGCAAATTTTAATTGCGCCAGGGAATGCCTTTTCTATAGTAAATTTTGCAAAAAATAATTTTTTACTGTACGAAGTTATAATTACGCCAGGGATTGCCTTTTCTATAGTAAATTTTTCAAAAAATAATTTTTTACCGTCGCAAATTTTAAATACGCCAGGGATTGCCTTTTCTATAGTAAATTATTCAAAAAATAATTTTTTACTGTCGCAAATTTTAATTGCGCCAGGGATTGCCTTTTCTACCGTAAATTTTACAAAAAATAATTTTATACTGTCGCAAATTTTAATTACGCCAGGGATTGCCTTTTCTACAGTAAATTTTACAAAAAATAATTTTATACTGTCGCAAATTTTAATTACGCCAGGGATTGCCTTTTCTATAGTAAAATTTTCAAAATTTAATTTTATACTGTCGCAAATTTTAAATACACCAGGGATTGCCTTTTCTACAGTAAATTTTTCAAAAAATAATTTTCTACTGTCGCAAATTTTAATTGAGCCAGGGATTGCCTTTCCTATAGTAAATTTTTCAAAAACTAATTTTTTACTGTCGCAAGTTTTAATTGCGCCAGGGATTGCCTTTTCTACAGTAAATTTTTCAAAAATTAATTTTTTACTGTCGCAAATTTTAATTGCGCCAGGAATTGCCTTTTCTATAGTAAATTTTTCAATAATTAATTTTTTACTGTCGCAAATTTTAATTACGTCAGGGATTGCCTTTTCTATAGTAAATTTTTCAAAAATTAATTTTTTACTGTCGCAAATTTTAAATCCGTCAGGGATTGCCTTTTCTATAGTAAACTTTTTCAAAAATTAATTTTTTACTGTCGCAAATTTTAAATCCGCCAGGGATTGCCTTTCCTATAGTAAATTATTCAAAAAATAATTTTTTACTGTCGCAAATTTAAAATCCGCCAGGGATTGCCTTTTCTATAGTAAATTATTCAAAAAATAATTTTCTACTGTCGCAAATTTTAATTACGCCAGGGATTGCTTTTTCTATAGTAAATTTTTCAAAATTTAATTTTATATTGTCGCAACTTTTAATTGCGCCAGAGATTGCCTTTTCTACAGTAAATTTTTCAAAAAATAATTTTTTACTGTCGCAAATTTTAAATACGCCAGGGATTGTCTTTTCTATAGTAAATTTTTCAAAAATTAATTTTTTACTGTCGCAAATTTTAATTACCCCAGGGATTGCCTTTTCTATAGCAAATTTTGCAAAAAATAATTTTCTACTGTCGCAAATTTTAATTACGCCAGGGATTGCCTTTTCTATAGTAAATTTTTCAAAAATTAGTTTTATACTGTCGCAAATTTTAATTGCGCCAGGGATTGCCTTTTCTATAGTAAATTTTGCAAAAAATAATTTTCTACTGTCGCAAATTTTAATTGCGCCAAGGATTGCCTTTTCTATAGTAAATTATTCAAAAAATAATTTTTTACTGTCGCAAATTTTAATTGCGCCAGGGATTGCCTTTTCTACAGTAAATTTTACAAAAAATAATTTTATACTGTCGCAAACTTTAATTACGCCAGGGATTGCCTTTTCTATAGTAAATTTTTCAAAATTTAATTTTATACTGTCGCAAATTTTAAATACACCAGGGATTGCCTTTTCTATAGTAAATTTTTCAAAATTTAATTTTATACTGTCGCAAATTTTAAATACACCAGGGATTGCCTTTTCTACAGTAAATTTTTCAAAAAATAATTTTTTACTGTTGCAAATTTTAGTTACTCCAGGGATTGCCTTTTCTACAGTAAATTTTTCAAAAAATATTTTTTTACTGTCGCAAATTTTAATTACGCCATGGATTGCCTTTTCTATAGTAAATTTTTCCAAAAATAATTTTTTACTGTCGCAAATTTTAATTACGCCAGGGATTGCCTCTTCTATAGTAAATTTTTCACAAATTGATTTTTTACTGTCGCAAATTTTAATTGCGCCAGGGATTGCCTTTTCTATAGTAAATTTTGCAAAAAATAATTTTTTACTGTCCCAAGTTATAATTACGCCAGGGATTGCCTTTTCTATAGTAAATTTTTCAAAAAATAATTTTGTACTGTCGCAAATTTTAAATACGCCAGGGATTGCCTTTTCTATAGTAAATTATTCTAAAAATAATTTTTTACTGTCGCAAATTTTAATTGCGCCAGGGATTGCCTTTTCTACAGTAAATTTTACAAAAAATAATTTTATACTGTCGCAAATTTTAATTACGCCAGGGATTGCCTTTTCTATAGTAAATTTTTCAAAATTTAATTTTATACTGTCGCAAATTTTAAATACACCAGGGATTGCTTTTTCTATAGTAAATTTTGCAAAAAATAATTTTTTACTGTCGCAAATTTTAATTACGCCAGGGATTGCCTTTTCTATAGTAAATTTTTCACAAATTAATTTTTTACTGTCGCAAGTTTTAATTGCGCCGGGGGTTGCCTTTTCTATAGTAAATTTTTCAAAAATTAATTTTTTACTGTCGCAATTTTTAAATACGCCAGGGATTGCCTTTCCTACAGTAAGTTTTTCAAAAAATAATTTTTTACTGTCGCAAATTTTAGTTACGCCAGGGATTGCCTTTTCTACAGTAAATTTTTCAAAAAATATTTTTTTACAATCGCAAATTTTAATTAAGCCACGGATTGCCTTTTCTATAGTAAATTTTTCAAAAAATAATTTTTTACTGTCGCAAATTTTAATTACGCCGGGGATTGCCTCTTCTATAGTAAATTTTTCACAAATTAATTTTTTACTGTCGCAAATTTTAATTGCGCCAGGAATTGCCTTTTCTATAGTAAATTTTGCAAAAAATAATTTTTTATTGTCCCAAGTTATAATTACGCCAGGGATTGCCTTTTCTATAGTAAATTTTTCAAAATTTAATTTTATACTGTCGCAAATTTGAAATACGCCAGGTATTGCCTATTCTATAGTAAATAATTCAAAAGATAATTTTTTACTGTCGAAAATTTTAATTGCGCCAGGGATTGCCTTTTCTATAGTAAATTTCTCAATAAATAATTTTTTACTGTCGCTAATTTTAAATACGACAGGGATTGCCTTTTCTATAGTAAATTTTTCAAAAAATATTTTTCTACTGTCGCAAATTTTAATTACGCCAGGGAGTGCCTTTTCTATAGTAAATTTTTCTAAAATTAAGTTTTTACTGTCGCAAATTTTAGTTACGCCAGGGATTGCCTTTTCTACAGTAAATTTTTCAAAAAATATTTTTTTACTGTCGCAAATTTTAATTACGCCACGGATTGCCTTTTCTAAAGTAAATTTTTCACAAAATAATTTTTTACTGTCGCAAATTTTAATTACGCCAGGGATTGCCTCTTCTATAGTAAATTTTTCACAAATTAATTTTTTACTGTAGCAAATTTTAATTGCGCCAGCGATTGCCTTTTCTATAGTAAATTATTCAAAAAATAATTTTTTACTGTCGCAAATTTTAATTGCGCCAAGGATTGCCTTTTCTGCAGTAAATTTTACAAAAAATAATTTTATACTGTCGCAAATTTTAATTACGCCAGGGATTGC
This sequence comes from Dioctria linearis, assembly GCA_963930735.1. NCBI lineage: Eukaryota > Metazoa > Arthropoda > Insecta > Diptera > Asilidae > Dioctria > Dioctria linearis. Next base: position 175,646 of record CAWVNZ010000168.1, on the reverse strand, counting down.
CTTTTCTATAGTAAATTTTTCAAAATTTAATTTTATACTGTCGCAAATTTTAAATACACCAGGGATTGCCTTTTCTATAGTAAATTTTTCAAAACATAATTTTTTACTGTCGCAAATTTTAATTACGCCAGGGATTGCCTTTTCTATAGCAAATTATTCAAAAAATAATTTTTTACTGTCGCAAATTTTAATTGCGCCAGGGATTTCCTTTTCTATAGTAAATTTTGCAAAAAATAATTTTATACTGTCGCAAATTTTAATTGCGCCAGTGATTGCCTTTTCTACAGTAAATTTTACAAAAAATAATTTTTTACTGTCTTAAATTTTAATTGCGCCAGGGATTTCCTTTCTACAGTAAATTTTTCAAAAAAAAATTTTTTACTGTCGCAAATTTTAATTCCGCCATGGATTGCCCTTTCTATAGTAAATTATTCAAAAAATAATTTTTTACTGTCGCAAATTTTAATTGCGCCAGGGATTGCCTTTTCTGCAGTAAATTTTACAAAAAATAATTTTATACTGTCGCAAATTTTAATTACGCCAGGGATTGCCTTTTCTATAGTAAATTTTTCAAAATTTAAATTTATACTCTCGCAAATTTTAAATACACCAGGGATTGCCTTTTCTATAGTAAATTTTTCAAAAAATAATTTTTTACTGTCGCAAATTTTAATTACGCCAGGGATTGCCTTTTCTACAGTAAATTTTTCAAAAAATAATTTTCTATTGTCGCAAATTTTGATTGAACCAGGGATTGCCTTTTCTACAGTAAATTTTACAAAAAATAATTTTTTACTGTCTTAAATTTTAATTGCGCCAGGGATTTCCTTTTCTACAGTAAATTTTTCAAAAAATAATTTTTTACTGTCGCAAATTTTAATTCCGCCATGTATTGCCTTTCCTATAGTAAATTTTTCGAAAACTAATTTTTTACTGTCGCAAGTTTTAATTGCGCCAGGGATTGCCTTTTCTACAGTAAATTTTTCAAAAATTAATTTTTTACTGTCGCAAATTTTAATTGCGCCAGGGATTGCCTTTTCTATAGTAAATTTTGCAAAAAATAATTTTCTACTATCGCAAATTTTAATTGCGCCAGGGATTGCCTTTTCTATAGTAAATTTTTCAAAAACTAATTTTTTGCTGTCGCAAATTTTAATTACGCCAGGGATTGCCTTTTCTATAGTAAATTTTTCAAAAAATAATTTTTTACTCTCGCAAATTTTAAATACGCCAGGGATTGTCTTTTCTATAGTAAATTTTTCAAAAATAATTTTGTACTGTCGCAAATTTTAATTACGCCAGGGATTGCCTTTTTTATAGTAAATTTTGCAAAAAATAATTTTTTACTGTCGCAAATTTTAAATACGCTAGGGATTGCCTTTTCTATAGTAAATTTTCCAAAAAATAATTTTTTACTGTCGCAAATTTTAATTGCGACAGGGATTGCCTTTTCTACAGTAAATTTTTCAAAAAATAATTTTTTACTGTCGCAAATTTTAAGTACGCCAGGGATTGCCTTTTCTATAGTAAATTTTTCAAAATTTAATTTTATACTGTCGCAAATTTTAAATACGCCAGGGATTGCCTATTCTATAGTAAATAATTCAAAAAATATTTTTTTACTGTCGCAAATTTTAATTGCGCCAGGGATTGCCTTTTCTATAGTAAATTTCTCAAAAAAAAATTTTTTACTGTCGCAAATTTTAAATAAGACAGGCATTGCCTTTTCTATAGTAAATTTTTCAAAAACTAATTTTTTACTGTCGCAAATTTTAATTACGCCAGGGATTGCCTTTTCTATAGTAAATTTTTCAAAAATTAATTTTTTACTGTCGCAATTTTTAAATACGCCAGGATTGAATTTTCTACAGTAAATTTTTCAAAAAATAATTTTTTACTGTCGCAAATTTTAGTTACGCCAGGGATTGCCTTTTCTACATTAAATTTTTCAAAAATATTTTTTTACTGTCGCAAATTTTAATTACGCCACGGATTGCCATTTCTATAGTAAATTTTTCAAAAAATAGTTTTTTACTGTCGCAAATTTTAATTACGCCAGGGATTGCCTTTTCTATAGTAAATTTTTCAAAAATTATTTTTATACTGTCGCAAATTTTAATTGCGCCACGGATTGCCTTTTCTATAGTAAATTTTGCAAAAAATAATTTTCTACTATCGCAAATTTTAATTGCGCCAGGGATTGCCTTTTCTACAGTAAATTTTTCAAAAAATAATTTTTTCCTGTCGCAAATTTTAATTAAGCCAGGGATTGCCTTTTCTATAGTAAATTTTTCAAAAATTAATGTTTTACTGTCGCAAAATTTAATTGCGCCAGGGATTGCCTTTACTATAGTAAATTTTTCAAAAATTAATTTTTTGCTGTCGCAAATTTTAATTGCGCCAGGGATTGCCTTTTCTACAGTAAATTTTTCAAAAATTAATTTTTACTGTCGCAAATTTTAATTGCGCCAGGGATTGCCTTTTCTATAGTAAATTATTCAAAAAATAATTTTTTACTGTCGCAAATTTAAAATCCGCCAGGGATTGCCTTTTCTATAGCAAATTATTCAAAAAATAATTTTTTACTGTCGCAAATTTTAATTGCGCCAGGGATTGCCTTTTCTACAGTAAATTTTACAAAAAATAATTTTATACTGTCGCAAATTTTAATTACGCCAGGGATTGCCTTTTCTATAGTAAATTTTTCAAAATTTAATTTTATACTGTCGCAAATTTTAAATACACCAGGGATTGCCTTTTCTATAGTAAATTTTTCAAAATTTAATTTTATACTGTCGCAAATTTTAAATACACCAGGGATTGCCTTTTCTACAGTAAATTTTTCAAAAAATAATTTTTTACTGTTGCAAATATTAGTTACTCCAGGGATTGCCTTTTCTACAGTAAATTTTTCAAAAAATATTTTTTTACTGTCGCAAATTTTAATTACGCCATGGATTGCCTTTTCTATAGTAAATTTTTCCAAAAATAATTTTTTACTGTCGCAAATTTTAATTACGCCAGGGATTGCCTCTTCTATAGTAAATTTTTCACAAATTGATTTTTTACTGTCGCAAATTTTAATTGCGCCAGGGATTGCCTTTTCTATAGTAAATTTTGCAAAAAATAGTTTTTTACTGTCCCAAGTTATAATTACGCCAGGGATTGCCTTTTCTATAGTAAATTTTTCAAAAAATAATTTTGTACTGTCGCAAATTTTAAATACGCCAGGGATTGCCTTTTCTATAGTAAATTATTCTAAAAATAATTTTTTACTGTCGCAAATTTTAATTACGCCAGGGATTGCCTTTTCTACAGTAAATTTTACAAAAAATAATTTTATACTGTCGCAAATTTTAATTACGCCAGGGATTGCCTTTTCTATAGTAAATTTTTCAAAATTTAATTTTATACTGTCGCAAATTTTAAATACAACAGGGATTGCTTTTTCTATAGTAAATTTTGCAAAAAATAATTTTTTACTGTCGCAAATTTTAATTACGCCAGGGATTGCCTTTTCTATAGTAAATTTTTCACAAATTAATTTTTTACTGTCGCAAGTTTTAATTGCGCCGGGGGTTGCCTTTTCTATAGTAAATTTTTCAAAAATTAATTTTTTACTGTCGCAATTTTTAAATACGCCAGGGATTGCCTTTCCTACAGTAAGTTTTTCAAAAAATAATTTTTTACTGTCGCAAATTTTAGTTACGCCAGGGATTGCCTTTTCTACAGTAAATTTTTCAAAAAATATTTTTTTTACAATCGCAAATTTTAATTAAGCCACGGATTGCCTTTTCTATAGTAAATTTTTCAAAAAATAATTTTTTACTGTCGCAAATTTTAATTACGCCGGGGATTGCCTCTTCTATAGTAAATTTTTCACAAATTAATTTTTTACTGTCGCAAATTTTAATTGCGCCAGGAATTGCCTTTTCTATAGTAAATTTTGCAAAAAATAATTTTTTATTGTCCCAAGTTATAATTACGCCAGGGATTGCCTTTTCTATAGTAAATTTTTCAAAATTTAATTTTATACTGTCGCAAATTTGAAATACGCCAGGTATTGCCTATTCTATAGTAAATAATTCAAAAGATAATTTTTTACTGTCGAAAATTTTAATTGCGCCAGGGATTGCCTTTTCTATAGTAAATTTCTCAATAAATAATTTTTTACTGTCGCTAATTTTAAATACGACAGGGATTGCCTTTTCTATAGTAAATTTTTCAAAAATATTTTTCTACTGTCGCAAATTTTAATTACGCCAGGGAGTGCCTTTTCTATAGTAAATTTTTCTAAAATTAAGTTTTTACTGTCGCAAATTTTAGTTACGCCAGGGATTGCCTTTTCTACAGTAAATTTTTCAAAAAATATTTTTTTACTGTCGCAAATTTTAATTACGCCACGGATTGCCTTTTCTATAGTAAATTTTTCACAAAATAATTTTTTACTGTCGCAAATTTTAATTACGCCAGGGATTGCCTCTTCTATAGTAAATTTTTCACAAATTAATTTTTTACTGTAGCAAATTTTAATTGCGCCAGCGATTGCCTTTTCTATAGTAAATTTTGCAAAAAATAATTTTTTACTGTCCCAAGTTATAATTACGCCAGGGATTGCCTTTTCTATAGTAAATTTTTCAAAAAATAATTTTTTACTGTCGCAAATTTTAAATACGCCAGGGATTGCCTTTTCTATAGTAAATTATTCAAAAAATAATTTTTTACTGTCGCAAATTTTAATTGCGCCAAGGATTGCCTTTTCTGCAGTAAATTTTACAAAAAATAATTTTATACTGTCGCAAATTTTAATTACGCCAGGGATTGCCTTTTCTATAGTAAATTTTTCAAAATTTAATTTTATACTGTCGCAAATTTTAAATACACCAGGGATTGCCTTTTCTATAGTAAATTTTTCAAAACATAATTTTTTACTGTCGCAAATTTTAATTACGCCAGGGATTGCCTTTTCTATAGTAAATTATTCAAAAAATAATTTTTTACTGTCGCAAATTTTAATTGCGCCAGGGATTTCCTTTTCTATAGTAAATTTTTCAAAATTTAATTTTATACTGTCGCAAATTTTAAATACGCCAGGGATTGCCTTTTCTATAGTAAATTTTGCAAAAAATAATTTTATACTGTCGCAAATTTTAATTGCGCCAGTGATTGCCTATTCTACAGTAAATTTTACAAAAAATAATTTTTTACTGTCTTAAATTTTAATTGCGCCAGGGATTTCCTTTTCTACAGTAAATTTTTCAAAAAAAAATTTTTTACTGTCGCAAATTTTAATTCCGCCATGGATTGCCCTTTCTATAGTAAATTATTCAAAAAATAATTTTTTACTGTCGCAAATTTTAATTGCGCCAGGGATTGCCTTTTCTGCAGTAAATTTTACAAAAAATAATTTTATACTGTCGCAAATTTTAATTACGCCAGGGATTGCCTTTTCTATAGTAAATTTTTCAAAATTTAAATTTATACTCTCGCAAATTTTAAATACACCAGGGATTGCCTTTTCTATAGTAAATTTTTCAAAAAATAATTTTTTACTGTCGCAAATTTTAATTACGCCAGGGATTGCCTTTTCTACAGTAAATTTTTCAAAAAATAATTTTCTATTGTCGCAAATTTTGATTGAACCAGGGATTGCCTTTCCTATAGTAAATTTTTCAAAAACTAATTTTTTACTGTCGCAAGTTTTAATTGCGCCAGGGATTGCCTTTTCTACAGTAAATTTTACAAAAAATAATTTTTTACTGTCTTAAATTTTAATTGCGCCAGGGATTTCCTTTTCTACAGTAAATTTTTCAAAAAATAATTTTTTACTGTCGCAAATTTTAATTCCGCCATGGATTGCCTTTCCTATAGTAAATTTTTCAAAAACTAATTTTTTACTGTCGCAAGTTTTAATTGCGCCAGGGATTGCCTTTTCTACAGTAAATTTTTCAAAAATTAATTTTTTACTGTCGCAAATTTTAATTGCGCCAGGGATTGCCTTTTCTATAGTAAATTTTGCAAAAATTAATTTTCTACTATCGCAAATTTTAATTGCGCCAGGGATTGCCTTTTCTATAGTAAATTTTTCAAAAACTAATTTTTTACTGTCGCAAATTTTAATTACGCCAGGGATTGCCTTTTCTATAGTAAATTTTTCAAAAAATAATTTTTTACTCTCGCAAATTTTAAATACGCCAGGGATTGTCTTTTCTATAGTAAATTTTTCAAAAATAATTTTGTACTGTCGCAAATTTTAATTACGCCAGGGATTGCCTTTTTTTATAGTAAATTTTGCAAAAAATAATTTTTTACTGTCGCAAATTTTAAATACGCTAGGGATTGCCTTTTCTATAGTAAATTTTCCAAAAAATAATTTTTTACTGTCGCAAATTTTAATTGCGACAGGGATTGCCTTTTCTACAGTAAATTTTTCAAAAAATAATTTTTTACTGTCGCAAATTTTAAGTACGCCAGGGATTGCCTTTTCTATAGTAAATTTTTCAAAATTTAATTTTATACTGTCGCAAATTTTAAATACGCCAGGGATTGCCTATTCTATAGTAAATAATTCAAAAAATATTTTTTTACTGTCGCAAATTTTAATTGCGCCAGGGATTGCCTTTTCTATAGTAAATTTCTCAAAAAAAAATTTTTTTCTGTCGCAAATTTTAAATACGACAGGCATTGCCTTTTCTATAGTAAATTTTTCAAAAACTAATTTTTTACTGTCGCAAATTTTAATTACGCCAGGGATTGCCTTTTCTATAGTAAATTTTTCAAAAATTAATTTTTTACTGTCGCAATTTTTAAATACGCCAGGGATTGAATTTTCTACAGTAAATTTTTCAAAAAATAATTTTTTACTGTCGCAAATTTTAGTTACGCCAGGGATTGCCTTTTCTACATTAAATTTTTCAAAAATATTTTTTTACTGTCGCAAATTTTAATTACGCCACGGATTGCCATTTCTATAGTAAATTTTTCAAAAAATAGTTTTTTACTGTCGCAAATTTTAATTACGCCAGGGATTGCCTTTTCTATAGTAAATTTTTCAAAAATTATTTTTATACTGTCGCAAATTTTAATTGCGCCACGGATTGCCTTTTCTATAGTAAATTTTGCAAAAAATAATTTTCTACTATCGCAAATTTTAATTGCGCCAGGGATTGCCTTTTCTACAGTAAATTTTTCAAAAAATAATTTTTTCCTGTCGCAAATTTTAATTAAGCCAGGGATTGCCTTTTCTATAGTAAATTTTTCAAAAATTAATGTTTTACTGTCGCAAAATTTAATTGCGCCAGGGATTGCCTTTACTATAGTAAATTTTTCAAAAATTAATTTTTTGCTGTCGCCAATTTTAATTGCGCCAGGGATTGCCTTTTCTACAGTAAATTTTTCAAAAATTAATTTTTACTGTCGCAAATTTTAATTGCGCCAGGGATTGCCTTTTCTATAGTAAATTTTTCAAAATTTAATTTTATACTGTCGCAAATTTTAAATACGCCAGGGATTGCCTTTTCTATAGTAAATTTTGCAAAAAATAATTTTATACTGTCGCAAATTTTAATTGCGCCAGGGATTGCTTTTTCTACAGTAAATTTTTCAAAAAATAATTTTCTACTGTCGCAAATTTTATTGCGCCAGGGATTGCCTTTTCTATAGTAAATTTTTCAAAAACTAATTTTTTACAGTCGTAAGTTTTAATTGCGCCAGGGATTGCCTTTTATACAGTAAATTTTTCAAAAAATAATTTTCTACTGACGCAAATTTTAATTGCGCCAGGGATTGCCTTTTCTATAGTAAATTTTGCAAAAAATAATTTTTTACTGTCGCAAATTTTAATTGCACCAGGGATTGCCTTTTCTATAGTAAATTTTTCAAAATTTAATTTTATACTGTCGCAAATTTTAAATACGCCAGGGATTGCCTTTTCTATAGTAAATTATTCAAAAAATAATTTTTAATTGTCGCAAATTTTATTTGCTCCAGGGATTGCCTTTTCTACAGTAAATTTTTCAAAAAATTATTTTTGACTGTCGCAAATTTTAAATACGCCAGGGATTGCCTTTTCTATAGTAAATTTTGCAAAAAATAATTTTTTACTGTCGCAAATTTTAATTGCGCCAGGGATTGCCTTTTCTACAGTAAATTTCTCAAAAAAAAATTTTTTACTGTTGCAAATTTAAATACGACAGGGATTGCCTTTTCTATAGTAAATTTTTCAAAAACTAATTCTTTACTGTCGCAAATTTTAATTACGCCAGGGATTGCCTTTTCTATAGTAAATTTTTCAAAAATTAATTTTTTACTGTCGCAATTTTTAAATACGCCAGGGATTGAATTTTCTACAGTAAATTTTTCAAAAAATAATTTTTTACTGTCGCAAATTTTAGTTACGCCAGGGATTGCCTTTTCTACATTAAATTTTTCAAAAAATATTTTTTTACTGTCGCAAATTTTAATTACGCCACGGATTGCCTTTTCTATAGTAAATTTTTCAAAAAATAGTTTTTTACTGTCGCAAATTTTAATTACGCCAGGGATTGCCTCTTCTATAGAAAATTTTTCACAAATTAATTTTTTACTGTCGCAAATTTTAATTGCGCCAGGGATTGCCTTTTCTATAGTAAATTTTGCAAAAAATAATTTTTTACTGTCCGAAGTTATAATTACGCCAGGGATTGCCTTTTCTATAGTAAATTTTTCAAAAAATAATTTTTTACTGTCGCAAATTTTAAATACGCCAGGGATTGCCTTTTCTATAGTAAATTATTCAAAAAAATAATTTTTTACTGTCGCAAATTTTAATTGCGCCAGGGATTGCCTTTTCTACAGTAAATTTTACAAAAAATAATTTTATACTGTCGCAAATTTTAATTACGCCAGGGATTGCCTTTTCTATAGTAAAATTTTCAAAATTTAATTTTATACTGTCGCAAATTTTAAATACACCAGGGATTGCCTTTTCTATAGTAAATTTGGCAAAAAATAATTTTTTACTGTCGCAAATTTTAATTATGCCAGGGATTGCCTTTTCTATAGTAAATTTTTCAAAATTTAATTTTATACTGTCGCAAATTTTAATTGCGCCAGGGATTGCCTTTTCTATAGTAAATTTTTCAAAAATTATTTTTATACTGTCGCAAATTTTAATTGCGCCAGGGATTGCCTTTTCTATAGTAAATTTTTCAAAAATTATTTTTATACTGTCGCAAATTTTAATTGCGCCAGGGATTGCCTTTTCTATAGTCAATTTTGCAAAAAATAATTTTCTACTATCGCAAATTTTAATTGCGCCAGGTATTGCCTTTTCTACAGTAAATTTTTCAAAAATTAATTTTTTACTGTCGCAAATTTTAATTGCGCCAGGAATTGCCTTTTCTATAGTAAATTTTTCAAAAATTAATTTTTACTGTCGCAAATTTTAATTACGTCAGGGATTGCCTTTTCTATAGTAAATTTTTCAAAAATTAATTTTTTACTGTCGCAAATTTTAAATCCGCCAGGGTTTGCCTTTGCTATAGTAAATTTTTCAAAAATTAATTTTTTACTGTCGCAAATTTTAAATCCGCCAGGGATTGCCTTTCCTATAGTAAATTCTTTAAAAAATAATTTTTTACTGTCGCAAATTTTAAATCCGCCAGGGATTGCCTTTTCTATAGTAAATTATTCAAAAAATAATTTTCTACTGTCGCAAATTTTAATTACGCCAGGGATTGCTTTATCTATAGTAAATTTTTCAAAATTTAATTTTATACTGTCGCAAATTTTAATTGCGCCAGGGATTGCCTTTTCTATAGTAAATTTTTCAAAAATTATTTTTATACTGTCGCAAATTTTAATTGCGCCAGGGATTGCCTTTTCTATAGTAAATTTTGCAAAAAATAATTTTCTACTATCGCAAATTTTAATTGCGCCAGGGATTGCCTTTTCTATAGTAAATTTTTCAAAAACTAATTTTTTACTGTCGCAAATTTTAATTACCCCAGGGATTGCCTTTTCTATAGTAAATTTTTCAAAAAATAATTTTTTACTCTCGCAAATTTTAAATACGCCAGGGATTGTCTTTTCTATAGTAAATTTTCAAAAATAATTTTGTACTGTCGCAAATTTTAATTACGCCAGGGATTGCCTTTTTTATAGTAAATTTTGCAAAAAATAATTTTTTACTGTCGCAAATTTTAAATACGCTAGGGATTGCCTTTTCTATAGTAAATTTTCCAAAAAATAATTTTTTACTGTCGCAAATTTTAATTGCGACAGGGATTGCCTTTTCTACAGTAAATTTTTCAAAAAATAATTTTTTACTGTCGCAAATTTTAAGTACGCCAGGGATTGCCTTTTCTATAGTAAATTTTTCAAAATTTAATTTTATACTGTCGCAAATTTTAAATACGCCAGGGATTGCCTATTCTATAGTAAATAATTCAAAAAATATTTTTTTACTGTCGCAAATTTTAATTGCGCCAGGGATTGCCTTTTCTATAGTAAATTTCTCAAAAAAAAATTTTTTACTGTCGCAAATTTTAAATACGACAGGCATTGCCTTTTCTATAGTAAATTTTTCAAAAACTAATTTTTTACTGTCGCAAATTTTAATTACGCCAGGGATTGCCTTTTCTATAGTAAATTTTTCAAAAATTAATTTTTTACTGTCGCAATTTTTAAATACGCCAGGGATTGAATTTTCTACAGTAAATTTTTCAAAAAATAATTTTTTACTGTCGCAAATTTTAGTTACGCCAGGGATTGCCTTTTCTACATTAAATTTTTCAAAAATATTTTTTTACTGTCGCAAATTTTAATTACGCCACGGATTGCCATTTCTATAGTAAATTTTTCAAAAAATAGTTTTTTACTGTCGCAAATTTTAATTACGCCAGGGATTGCCTTTTCTATAGTAAATTTTTCAAAAATTATTTTTATACTGTCGCAAATTTTAATTGCGCCACGGATTGCCTTTTCTATAGTAAATTTTGCAAAAAATAATTTTCTACTATCGCAAATTTTAATTGCGCCAGGGATTGCCTTTTCTACAGTAAATTTTTCAAAAAATAATTTTTTACTGTCGCAAATTTTAATTAAGCCAGGGATTGCCTTTTCTATATAAATTTTTCAAAAATTAATGTTTTACTGTCGCAAAATTTAATTGCGCCAGGGATTGCCTTTACTATAGTAAATTTTTCAAAAATTAATTTTTTGCTGTCGCAAATTTTAATTGCGCCAGGGATTGCCTTTTCTACAGTAAATTTTTCAAAAATTAATTTTTACTGTCGCAAATTTTAATTGCGCCAGGGATTGCCTTTTCTATAGTAAATTTTTCAAAATTTAATTTTATACTGTCGCAAATTTTAAATACGCCAGGGATTGCCTTTTCTATAGTAAATTTTGCAAAAAATAATTTTATACTGTCGCAAATTTTAATTGCGCCAGGGATTGCTTTTTCTACAGTAAATTTTTCAAAAAATAATTTTCTACTGTCGCAAATTTTATTGCGCCAGGGATTGCCTTTTCTATAGTAAATTTTTCAAAAACTAATTTTTTACAGTCGTTAGTTTTAATTGCGCCAGGGATTGCCTTTTCTACAGTAAATTTTTCAAAAAATAATTTTCTACTGACGCAAATTTTAATTGCGCCAGGGATTGCCTTTTCTATAGTAAATTTTGCAAAAAATAATTTTTTACTGTCGCAAATTTTAATTGCACCAGGGATTGCCTTTTCTATAGTAAATTTTTCAAAATTTAATTTTATACTGTCGCAAATTTTAAATACGCCAGGGATTGCCTTTTCTATAGTAAATTATTCAAAAAATAATTTTTAATTGTCGCAAATTTTAATTGCGCCAGGGATTGCCTTTTCTACAGTAAATTTTTCAAAAAATAATTTTTGACTGTCGCAAATTTTAAATACGCCAGGGATTGCCTTTTCTATAGTAAATTTTGCAAAAAATAATTTTTTACTGTCGCAAATTTTAATTGCGCCAGGGATTGCCTTTTCTATAGTAAATTTCTCAAAAAAAAATTTTTTACTGTTGCAAATTTAAATACGACAGGGATTGCCTTTTCTATAGTAAATTTTTCAAAAACTAATTCTTTACTGTCGCAAATTTTAATTACGCCAGGGATTGCCTTTTCTATAGTAAATTTTTCAAAAATTAATTTTTTACTGTCGCAATTTTTAAATACGCCAGGGATTGAATTTTCTACAGTAAATTTTTCAAAAAATAATTTTTTACTGTCGCAAATTTTAGTTACGCCAGGGATTGCCTTTTCTACATTAAATTTTTCAAAAAATATTTTTTTACTGTCGCAAATTTTAATTACGCCACGGATTGCCTTTTCTATAGTAAATTTTTCAAAAAATAGTTTTTTACTGTCGCAAATTTTAATTACGCCAGGGATTGCCTCTTCTATAGAAAATTTTTCACAAATTAATTTTTTACTGTCGCAAATTTTAATTGCGCCAGGGATTGCCTTTTCTATAGTAAATTTTGCAAAAAATAATTTTTTACTGTCCGAAGTTATAATTACGCCAGTGATTGCCTTTTCTATAGTAAATTTTTCAAAAAATAATTTTTTACTGTCGCAAATTTTAAATACGCCAGGGATTGCCTTTTCTATAGTAAATTATTCAAAAAATAATTTTTTACTGTCGCAAATTTTAATTGCTCCAGGGATTGCCTTTTCTACAGTAAATTTTACAAAAAATAATTTTATACTGTCGCAAATTTTAATTACGCCAGGGATTGCCTTTTCTATAGTAAAATTTTCAAAATTTAATTTTATACTGTCGCAAATTTTAAATACACCAGGGATTGCCTTTTCTATAGTAAATTTGGCAAAAACTAATTTTTTACTGTCGCAAATTTTAATTATGCCAGGGATTGCCTTTTCTATAGTAAATTATTCAAAAAAAATTTTTTTACTGTCGCGAATTTTAATTGCGCCAGGGATTTCTTTTTCTATAGTAAATTTTTCAAAATTTAATTTTATACTGTCGCAAATTTTAAATACGCCAGGGATTGCCTTTTCTATAGTAAATTTTGCAAAAAATAATTTTATACTGTCGCAAATTTTAGTTACGCCAGGGATTGCCTTTTCTACATTAAATTTTTCAAAAAATATTTTTTTACTGTCGCAAATTTTAATTAAGCCACGGATTGCCTTTTCTATAGTAAATTTTTCAAAAAATAGTTTTTTACTGTCGCAAATTTTAATTACGCCAGGGATTGCCTCTTCTATAGAAAATTTTTCACAAATTAATTTTTTACTGTCGCAAATTTCAATTGCGCCAGGGAATGCCTTTTCTATAGTAAATTTTGCAAAAAATAATTTTTTACTGTACGAAGTTATAATTACGCCAGGGATTGCCTTTTCTATAGTAAATTTTTCAAAAAATAATTTTTTACTGTCGCAAATTTTAAATACGCCAGGGATTGCCTTTTCTATAGTAAATTATTCAAAAAATAATTTTTTACTGTCGCAAATTTTAATTGCGCCAGGGATTGCCTTTTCTACCGTAAATTTTACAAAAAATAATTTTATACTGTCGCAAATTTTAATTACGCCAGGGATTGCCTTTTCTACAGTAAATTTTACAAAAAATAATTTTATACTGTCGCAAATTTTAATTACGCCAGGGATTGCCTTTTCTATAGTAAAATTTTCAAAATTTAATTTTATACTGTCGCAAATTTTAAATACACCAGGGATTGCCTTTTCTACAGTAAATTTTTCAAAAAATAATTTTCTACTTTCGCAAATTTTAATTGAGCCAGGGATTGCCTTTCCTATAGTAAATTTTTCAAAAACTAATTTTTTACTGTCGCAAGTTTTAATTGCGCCAGGGATTGCCTTTTCTACAGTAAATTTTTCAAAAATTAATTTTTTACTGTCGCAAATTTTAATTGCGCCAGGGATTGCCTTTTCTATAGTAAATTTTGCAAAAAATAATTTTCTACTATCGCAAATTTTAATTGCGCCAGGGATTGCCTTTTCTATAGTAAATTTTTCAAAAACTAATTTTTTACTGTCGCAAATTTTAATTACGCCAGGGATTGCCTTTTCTATAGTAAATTTTTCAAAAAATAATTTTTTACTCTCGCAAATTTTAAATACGCCAGGGATTGTCTTTTCTATAGTAAATTTTTCAAAAATAATTTTGTACTGTCGCAAATTTTAATTACGCCAGGGATTGCCTTTTTTATAGTAAATTTTGCAAAAAATAATTTTCTACTGTCGCAAATTTTAAATACGCTAGGGATTGCCTTTTCTATAGTAAATTTTCCAAAAAATAATTTTTTACTGTCGCAAATTTTAATTGCGACAGGGATTGCCTTTTCTACAGTAAATTTTTCAAAAAATAATTTTTTACTGTCGCAAATTTTAAGTACGCCAGGGATTGCCTTTTCTATAGTAAATTTTTCAAAATTTAATTTTATACTGTCGCAAATTTTAAATACGCCAGGGATTGCCTATTCTATAGTAAATAATTCAAAAAATATTTTTTTACTGTCGCAAATTTTAATTGCGCCAGGGATTGCCTTTTCTATAGTAAATTTCTCAAAAAAAAATTTTTTACTGTCGCAAATTTTAAATATGACAGGCATTGCCTTTTCTATAGTAAATTTTTCAAAAACTAATTTTTTACTGTCGCAAATTTTAATTACGCCAGGGATTGCCTTTTCTATAGTAAATTTTTCAAAAATTAATTTTTTACTGTCGCAATTTTTAATTGCGCCAGGGATTGCCTTTTCTATAGTAAATTTTTCAAAATTTAATTTTATACTGTCGCAAATTTTAAATACGCCAGGGATTGCCTTTTCTATAGTAAATTTTGCAAAAAATAATTTTATACTGTCGCAAATTTTAATTGCGCCAGGGATTGCTTTTTCTACAGTAAATTTTTCAAAAAATAATTTTCTACTGTCGCAAATTTTATTGCGCCAGGGATTGCCTTTTCTATAGTAAATTTTTCAAAAACTAATTTTTTACAGTCGTAAGTTTTAATTGCGCCAGGGATTGCCTTTTCTACAGTAAATTTTTCAAAAAATAATTTTCTACTGACGCAAATTTTAATTGCGCCAGGGATTTCCTTTTCTATAGTAAATTTTGCAAAAAATAATTTTTTACTGTCGCAAATTTTAATTGCACCAGGGATTGCCTTTTCTATAGTAAATTTTTCAAAAATTAATGTTTTACTGTCGCAAAATTTAATTGCGCCAGGGATTGCCTTTACTATAGTAAATTTTTCAAAAATTAATTTTTTGCTGTCGCAAATTTTAATTGCGCCAGGGATTGCCTTTTCTACAGTAAATTTTTCAAAAATTAATTTTTACTGTCGCAAATTTTAATTGCGCCAGGGATTGCCTTTTCTATAGTAAATTTTTCAAAATTTAATTTTATACTGTCGCAAATTTTAAATACGCCAGGGATTGCCTTTTCTATAGTAAATTTTGCAAAAAATAATTTTATACTGTCGCAAATTTTAATTGCGCCAGGGATTGCTTTTTCTACAGTAAATTTTTCAAAAAATAATTTTCTACTGTCGCAAATTTTATTGCGCCAGGGATTGCCTTTTCTATAGTAAATTTTTCAAAAACTAATTTTTTACAGTCGTAAGTTTTAATTGCGCCAGGGATTGCCTTTTCTACAGTAAATTTTTCAAAAAATAATTTTCTACTGACGCAAATTTTAATTGCGCCAGGGATTTCCTTTTCTATAGTAAATTTTGCAAAAAATAATTTTTTACTGTCGCAAATTTTAATTGCACCAGGGATTGCCTTTTCTATAGTAAATTTTTCAAAATTTAATTTTATACTGTCGCAAATTTTAAATACGCCAGGGATTGCCTTTTCTATAGTAAATTATTCAAAAAATAATTTTTAATTGTCGCAAATTTTAATTGCGCCAGGGATTGCCTTTTCTACAGTAAATTTTTCAAAAAATAATTTTTGACTGTCGCAAATTTTAAATACGCCAGGGATTGCCTTTTCTATAGTAAATTTTGCAAAAAATAATTTTTTACTGTCGCAAATTTTAATTGCGCCAGGGATTGCCTTTTCTATAGTAAATTTCTCAAAAAAAAATTTTTTACTGTTGCAAATTTAAATACGACAGGGATTGCCTTTTCTATAGTAAATTTTTCAAAAACTAATTCTTTACTGTCGCAAATTTTAATTACGCCAGGGATTGCCTTTTCTATAGTAAATTTTTCAAAAATTAATTTTTTACTGTCGCAATTTTTAAATACGCCAGGGATTGAATTTTCTACAGTAAATTTTTCAAAAAATAATTTTTTACTGTCGCAAAGGATTGCCTTTTCTACATTAAATTTTTCAAAAAATATTTTTTTACTGTCGCAAATTTTAATTACGCCACGGATTGCCTTTTCTATAGTAAATTTTTCAAAAAATAGTTTTTTACTGTCGCAAATTTTAATTACGCCAGGGATTGCCTCTTCTATAGAAAATTTTTCACAAATTAATTTTTTACTGTCGCAAATTTTAATTGCGCCAGGGATTGCCTTTTCTATAGTAAATTTTGCAAAAAATAATTTTTTACTGTCCGAAGTTATAATTACGCCAGGGATTGCCTTTTCTATAGTAAATTTTTCAAAAAATAATTTTTTACTGTCGCAAATTTTAAATACGCCAGGGATTGCCTTTTCTATAGTAAATTATTCAAAAAATAATTTTTTACTGTCGCAAATTTTAATTGCTCCAGGGATTGCCTTTTCTACAGTAAATTTTACAAAAAATAATTTTATACTGTCGCAAATTTTAATTACGCCAGGGATTGCCTTTTCTATAGTAAAATTTTCAAAATTTAATTTTATACTGTCGCAAATTTTAAATACACCAGGGATTGCCTTTTCTATAGTAAATTTGGCAAAAAATAATTTTTTACTGTCGCAAATTTTAATTATGCCAGGGATTGCCTTTTCTATAGTAAATTATTCAAAAAAAATTTTTTTACTGTCGCGAATTTTAATTGCGCCAGGGATTTCTTTTTCTATAGTAAATTTTTCAAAATTTAATTTTATACTGTCGCAAATTTTAAATACGCCAGGGATTGCCTTTTCTATAGTAAATTTTGCAAAAAATAATTTTATACTGTCGCAAATTTTAGTTACGCCAGGGATTGCCTTTTCTACATTAAATTTTTCAAAAAATATTTTTTTACTGTCGCAAATTTTAATTACGCCACGGATTGCCTTTTCTATAGTAAATTTGTCAACAAATAGTTTTTTACTGTCGCAAATTTTAATTACGCCAGGGATTGCCTCTTCTATAGAAAATTTTTCACAAATTAATTTTTTACTGTCGCAAATTTTAATTGCGCCAGGGAATGCCTTTTCTATAGTAAATTTTGCAAAAAATAATTTTTTACTGTACGAAGTTATAATTACGCCAGGGATTGCCTTTTCTATAGTAAATTTTTCAAAAAATAATTTTTTACCGTCGCAAATTTTAAATACGCCAGGGATTGCCTTTTCTATAGTAAATTATTCAAAAAATAATTTTTTACTGTCGCAAATTTTAATTGCGCCAGGGATTGCCTTTTCTACCGTAAATTTTACAAAAAATAATTTTATACTGTCGCAAATTTTAATTACGCCAGGGATTGCCTTTTCTACAGTAAATTTTACAAAAAATAATTTTATACTGTCGCAAATTTTAATTACGCCAGGGATTGCCTTTTCTATAGTAAAATTTTCAAAATTTAATTTTATACTGTCGCAAATTTTAAATACACCAGGGATTGCCTTTTCTACAGTAAATTTTTCAAAAAATAATTTTCTACTGTCGCAAATTTTAATTGAGCCAGGGATTGCCTTTCCTATAGTAAATTTTTCAAAAACTAATTTTTTACTGTCGCAAGTTTTAATTGCGCCAGGGATTGCCTTTTCTACAGTAAATTTTTCAAAAATTAATTTTTTACTGTCGCAAATTTTAATTGCGCCAGGAATTGCCTTTTCTATAGTAAATTTTTCAATAATTAATTTTTTACTGTCGCAAATTTTAATTACGTCAGGGATTGCCTTTTCTATAGTAAATTTTTCAAAAATTAATTTTTTACTGTCGCAAATTTTAAATCCGTCAGGGATTGCCTTTTCTATAGTAAACTTTTTCAAAAATTAATTTTTTACTGTCGCAAATTTTAAATCCGCCAGGGATTGCCTTTCCTATAGTAAATTATTCAAAAAATAATTTTTTACTGTCGCAAATTTAAAATCCGCCAGGGATTGCCTTTTCTATAGTAAATTATTCAAAAAATAATTTTCTACTGTCGCAAATTTTAATTACGCCAGGGATTGCTTTTTCTATAGTAAATTTTTCAAAATTTAATTTTATATTGTCGCAACTTTTAATTGCGCCAGAGATTGCCTTTTCTACAGTAAATTTTTCAAAAAATAATTTTTTACTGTCGCAAATTTTAAATACGCCAGGGATTGTCTTTTCTATAGTAAATTTTTCAAAAATTAATTTTTTACTGTCGCAAATTTTAATTACCCCAGGGATTGCCTTTTCTATAGCAAATTTTGCAAAAAATAATTTTCTACTGTCGCAAATTTTAATTACGCCAGGGATTGCCTTTTCTATAGTAAATTTTTCAAAAATTAGTTTTATACTGTCGCAAATTTTAATTGCGCCAGGGATTGCCTTTTCTATAGTAAATTTTGCAAAAAATAATTTTCTACTGTCGCAAATTTTAATTGCGCCAAGGATTGCCTTTTCTATAGTAAATTATTCAAAAAATAATTTTTTACTGTCGCAAATTTTAATTGCGCCAGGGATTGCCTTTTCTACAGTAAATTTTACAAAAAATAATTTTATACTGTCGCAAACTTTAATTACGCCAGGGATTGCCTTTTCTATAGTAAATTTTTCAAAATTTAATTTTATACTGTCGCAAATTTTAAATACACCAGGGATTGCCTTTTCTATAGTAAATTTTTCAAAATTTAATTTTATACTGTCGCAAATTTTAAATACACCAGGGATTGCCTTTTCTACAGTAAATTTTTCGAAAAATAATTTTTTACTGTTGCAAATTTTAGTTACTCCAGGGATTGCCTTTTCTACAGTAAATTTTTCAAAAAATATTTTTTTACTGTCGCAAATTTTAATTACGCCATGGATTGCCTTTTCTATAGTAAATTTTTCCAAAAATAATTTTTTACTGTCGCAAATTTTAATTACGCCAGGGATTGCCTCTTCTATAGTAAATTTTTCACAAATTGATTTTTTACTGTCGCAAATTTTAATTGCGCCAGGGATTGCCTTTTCTATAGTAAATTTTGCAAAAAATAATTTTTTACTGTCCCAAGTTATAATTACGCCAGGGATTGCCTTTTCTATAGTAAATTTTTCAAAAAATAATTTTGTACTGTCGCAAATTTTAAATACGCCAGGGATTGCCTTTTCTATAGTAAATTATTCTAAAAATAATTTTTTACTGTCGCAAATTTTAATTGCGCCAGGGATTGCCTTTTCTACAGTAAATTTTACAAAAAATAATTTTATACTGTCGCAAATTTTAATTACGCCAGGGATTGCCTTTTCTATAGTAAATTTTTCAAAATTTAATTTTATACTGTCGCAAATTTTAAATACACCAGGGATTGCTTTTTCTATAGTAAATTTTGCAAAAAATAATTTTTTACTGTCGCAAATTTTAATTACGCCAGGGATTGCCTTTTCTATAGTAAATTTTTCACAAATTAATTTTTTACTGTCGCAAGTTTTAATTGCGCCGGGGGTTGCCTTTTCTATAGTAAATTTTTCAAAAATTAATTTTTTACTGTCGCAATTTTTAAATACGCCAGGGATTGCCTTTCCTACAGTAAGTTTTTCAAAAAATAATTTTTTACTGTCGCAAATTTTAGTTACGCCAGGGATTGCCTTTTCTACAGTAAATTTTTCAAAAAATATTTTTTTACAATCGCAAATTTTAATTAAGCCACGGATTGCCTTTTCTATAGTAAATTTTTCAAAAAATAATTTTTTACTGTCGCAAATTTTAATTACGCCGGGGATTGCCTCTTCTATAGTAAATTTTTCACAAATTAATTTTTTACTGTCGCAAATTTTAATTGCGCCAGGAATTGCCTTTTCTATAGTAAATTTTGCAAAAAATAATTTTTTATTGTCCCAAGTTATAATTACGCCAGGGATTGCCTTTTCTATAGTAAATTTTTCAAAATTTAATTTTATACTGTCGCAAATTTGAAATACGCCAGGTATTGCCTATTCTATAGTAAATAATTCAAAAGATAATTTTTTACTGTCGAAAATTTTAATTGCGCCAGGGATTGCCTTTTCTATAGTAAATTTCTCAATAAATAATTTTTTACTGTCGCTAATTTTAAATACGACAGGGATTGCCTTTTCTATAGTAAATTTTTCAAAAAATATTTTTCTACTGTCGCAAATTTTAATTACGCCAGGGAGTGCCTTTTCTATAGTAAATTTTTCTAAAATTAAGTTTTTACTGTCGCAAATTTTAGTTACGCCAGGGATTGCCTTTTCTACAGTAAATTTTTCAAAAAATATTTTTTTACTGTCGCAAATTTTAATTACGCCACGGATTGCCTTTTCTAAAGTAAATTTTTCACAAAATAATTTTTTACTGTCGCAAATTTTAATTACGCCAGGGATTGCCTCTTCTATAGTAAATTTTTCACAAATTAATTTTTTACTGTAGCAAATTTTAATTGCGCCAGCGATTGCCTTTTCTATAGTAAATTATTCAAAAAATAATTTTTTACTGTCGCAAATTTTAATTGCGCCAAGGATTGCCTTTTCTGCAGTAAATTTTACAAAAAATAATTTTATACTGTCGCAAATTTTAATTACGCCAGGGATTGCCTTTTCTATAGTAAATTTTTCAAAATTTAATTTTATACTGTCGCAAATTTTAAATACACCAGGGATTGCCTTTTCTATAGTAAATTTTTCAAAACATAATTTTTTACTGTCGCAAATTTTAATTACGCCAGGGATTGCCTTTTCTATAGTAAATTATTCAAAAAATAATTTTTTACTGTCGCAAATTTTAATTGCGCCAGGGATTTCCTTTTCTATAGTAAATTTTGCAAAAAATAATTTTATACTGTCGCAAATTTTAATTGCGCCAGTGATTGCCTTTTCTACAGTAAATTTTACAAAAAATAATTTTTTACTGTCTTAAATTTTAATTGCGCCAGGGATTTCCTTTTCTACAGTAAATTTTTCAAAAAAAAATTTTTTACTGTCGCAAATTTTAATTCCGCCATGGATTGCCCTTTCTATAGTAAATTATTCAAAAAATAATTTTTTACTGTCGCAAATTTTAATTGCGCCAGGGATTGCCTTTTCTGCAGTAAATTTTACAAAAAATAATTTTATACTGTCGCAAATTTTAATTACGCCAGGGATTGCCTTTTCTATAGTAAATTTTTCAAAATTTAAATTTATACTCTCGCAAATTTTAAATACACCAGGGATTGCCTTTTCTATAGTAAATTTTTCAAAAAATAATTTTTTACTGTCGCAAATTTTAATTACGCCAGGGATTGCCTTTTCTACAGTAAATTTTTCAAAAAATAATTTTCTATTGTCGCAAATTTTGATTGAACCAGGGATTGCCTTTTCTACAGTAAATTTTACAAAAAATAATTTTTTACTGTCTTAAATTTTAATTGCGCCAGGGATTTCCTTTTCTACAGTAAATTTTTCAAAAAATAATTTTTTACTGTCGCAAATTTTAATTCCGCCATGTATTGCCTTTCCTATAGTAAATTTTTCAAAAACTAATTTTTTACTGTCGCAAGTTTTAATTGCGCCAGGGATTGCCTTTTCTACAGTAAATTTTTCAAAAATTAATTTTTTACTGTCGCAAATTTTAATTGCGCCAGGGATTGCCTTTTCTATAGTAAATTTTGCAAAAAATAATTTTCTACTATCGCAAATTTTAATTGCGCCAGGGATTGCCTTTTCTATAGTAAATTTTTCAAAAACTAATTTTTTGCTGTCGCAAATTTTAATTACGCCAGGGATTGCCTTTTCTATAGTAAATTTTTCAAAAAATAATTTTTTACTCTCGCAAATTTTAAATACGCCAGGGATTGTCTTTTCTATAGTAAATTTTTCAAAAATAATTTTGTACTGTCGCAAATTTTAATTACGCCAGGGATTGCCTTTTTTATAGTAAATTTTGCAAAAAATAATTTTTTACTGTCGCAAATTTTAAATACGCTAGGGATTGCCTTTTCTATAGTAAATTTTCCAAAAAATAATTTTTTACTGTCGCAAATTTTAATTGCGACAGGGATTGCCTTTTCTACAGTAAATTTTTCAAAAAATAATTTTTTACTGTCGCAAATTTTAAGTACGCCAGGGATTGCCTTTTCTATAGTAAATTTTTCAAAATTTAATTTTATACTGTCGCAAATTTTAAATACGCCAGGGATTGCCTATTCTATAGTAAATAATTCAAAAAATATTTTTTTACTGTCGCAAATTTTAATTGCGCCAGGGATTGCCTTTTCTATAGTAAATTTCTCAAAAAAAAATTTTTTACTGTCGCAAATTTTAAATACGACAGGCATTGCCTTTTCTATAGTAAATTTTTCAAAAACTAATTTTTTACTGTCGCAAATTTTAATTACGCCAGGGATTGCCTTTTCTATAGTAAATTTTTCAAAAATTAATTTTTTACTGTCGCAATTTTTAAATACGCCAGGGATTGAATTTTCTACAGTAAATTTTTCAAAAAATAATTTTTTACTGTCGCAAATTTTAGTTACGCCAGGGATTGCCTTTTCTACATTAAATTTTTCAAAAATATTTTTTTACTGTCGCAAATTTTAATTACGCCACGGATTGCCATTTCTATAGTAAATTTTTCAAAAAATAGTTTTTTACTGTCGCAAATTTTAATTACGCCAGGGATTGCCTTTTCTATAGTAAATTTTTCAAAAATTATTTTTATACTGTCGCAAATTTTAATTGCGCCACGGATTGCCTTTTCTATAGTAAATTTTGCAAAAAATAATTTTCTACTATCGCAAATTTTAATTGCGCCAGGGATTGCCTTTTCTACAGTAAATTTTTCAAAAAATAATTTTTTCCTGTCGCAAATTTTAATTAAGCCAGGGATTGCCTTTTCTATAGTAAATTTTTCAAAAATTAATGTTTTACTGTCGCAAAATTTAATTGCGCCAGGGATTGCCTTTACTATAGTAAATTTTTCAAAAATTAATTTTTTGCTGTCGCAAATTTTAATTGCGCCAGGGATTGCCTTTTCTACAGTAAATTTTTCAAAAATTAATTTTTACTGTCGCAAATTTTAATTGCGCCAGGGATTGCCTTTTCTATAGTAAATTATTCAAAAAATAATTTTTTACTGTCGCAAATTTAAAATCCGCCAGGGATTGCCTTTTCTATAGTAAATTATTCAAAAAATAATTTTCTACTGTCGCAAATTTTAATTACGCCAGGGATTGCTTTTTCTATAGTAAATTTTTCAAAATTTAATTTTATATTGTCGCAACTTTTAATTGCGCCAGAGATTGCCTTTTCTACAGTAAATTTTTCAAAAAATAATTTTTTACTGTCGCAAATTTTAAATACGCCAGGGATTGTCTTTTCTATAGTAAATTTTTCAAAAATTAATTTTTTACTGTCGCAAATTTTAATTACCCCAGGAATTGCCTTTTCTATAGCAAATTTTGCAAAAAATAATTTTCTACTGTCGCAAATTTTAATTACGCCAGGGATTGCCTTTTCTATAGTAAATTTTTCAAAAATTAGTTTTATACTGTCGCAAATTTTAATTGCGCCAGGGATTGCCTTTTCTATAGTAAATTTTGCAAAAAATAATTTTCTACTGTCGCAAATTTTAATTGCGCCAAGGATTGCCTTTTCTATAGTAAATTATTCAAAAAATAATTTTTTACTGTCGCAAATTTTAATTGCGCCAGGGATTTCCTTTTCTACAGTAAATTTTACAAAAAATAATTTTATACTGTCGCAAATTTTAATTACGCCAGGGATTGCCTTTTCTATAGTAAATTTTTCAAAATTTAATTTTATACTGTCGCAAATTTTAAATACACCAGGGATTGCCTTTTCTATAGTAAATTTTTCAAAATTTAATTTTATACTGTCGCAAATTTTAAATACACCAGGGATTGCCTTTTCTACAGTAAATTTTTCAAAAAATAATTTTTTACTGTTGCAAATATTAGTTACTCCAGGGATTGCCTTTTCTACAGTAAATTTTTCAAAAAATATTTTTTTACTGTCGCAAATTTTAATTACGCCATGGATTGCCTTTTCTATAGTAAATTTTTCCAAAAATAATTTTTTACTGTCGCAAATTTTAATTACGCCAGGGATTGCCTCTTCTATAGTAAATTTTTCACAAATTGATTTTTTACTGTCGCAAATTTTAATTGCGCCAGGGATTGCCTTTTCTATAGTAAATTTTGCAAAAAATAGTTTTTTACTGTCCCAAGTTATAATTACGCCAGGGATTGCCTTTTCTATAGTAAATTTTTCAAAAAATAATTTTGTACTGTCGCAAATTTTAAATACGCCAGGGATTGCCTTTTCTATAGTAAATTATTCTAAAAATAATTTTTTACTGTCGCAAATTTTAATTACGCCAGGGATTGCCTTTTCTACAGTAAATTTTACAAAAAATAATTTTATACTGTCGCAAATTTTAATTACGCCAGGGATTGCCTTTTCTATAGTAAATTTTTCAAAATTTAATTTTATACTGTCGCAAATTTTAAATACAACAGGGATTGCTTTTTCTATAGTAAATTTTGCAAAAAATAATTTTTTACTGTCGCAAATTTTAATTACGCCAGGGATTGCCTTTTCTATAGTAAATTTTTCACAAATTAATTTTTTACTGTCGCAAGTTTTAATTGCGCCGGGGGTTGCCTTTTCTATAGTAAATTTTTCAAAAATTAATTTTTTACTGTCGCAATTTTTAAATACGCCAGGGATTGCCTTTCCTACAGTAAGTTTTTCAAAAAATAATTTTTTACTGTCGCAAATTTTAGTTACGCCAGGGATTGCCTTTTCTACAGTAAATTTTTCAAAAAATATTTTTTTACAATCGCAAATTTTAATTAAGCCACGGATTGCCTTTTCTATAGTAAATTTTTCAAAAAATAATTTTTTACTGTCGCAAATTTTAATTACGCCGGGGATTGCCTCTTCTATAGTAAATTTTTCACAAATTAATTTTTTACTGTCGCAAATTTTAATTGCGCCAGGAATTGCCTTTTCTATAGTAAATTTTGCAAAAAATAATTTTTTATTGTCCCAAGTTATAATTACGCCAGGGATTGCCTTTTCTATAGTAAATTTTTCAAAATTTAATTTTATACTGTCGCAAATTTGAAATACGCCAGGTATTGCCTATTCTATAGTAAATAATTCAAAAGATAATTTTTTACTGTCGAAAATTTTAATTGCGCCAGGGATTGCCTTTTCTATAGTAAATTTCTCAATAAATAATTTTTTACTGTCGCTAATTTTAAATACGACAGGGATTGCCTTTTCTATAGTAAATTTTTCAAAAAATATTTTTCTACTGTCGCAAATTTTAATTACGCCAGGGAGTGCCTTTTCTATAGTAAATTTTTCTAAAATTAAGTTTTTACTGTCGCAAATTTTAGTTACGCCAGGGATTGCCTTTTCTACAGTAAATTTTTCAAAAAATATTTTTTTACTGTCGCAAATTTTAATTACGCCACGGATTGCCTTTTCTATAGTAAATTTTTCACAAAATAATTTTTTACTGTCGCAAATTTTAATTACGCCAGGGATTGCCTCTTCTATAGTAAATTTTTCACAAATTAATTTTTTACTGTAGCAAATTTTAATTGCGCCAGCGATTGCCTTTTCTATAGTAAATTTTGCAAAAAATAATTTTTTACTGTCCCAAGTTATAATTACGCCAGGGATTGCCTTTTCTATAGTAAATTTTTCAAAAAATAATTTTTTACTGCCGCAAATTTTAAATACGCCAGGGATTGCCTTTTCTATAGTAAATTATTCAAAAAATAATTTTTTACTGTCGCAAATTTTAATTGCGCCAAGGATTGCCTTTTCTGCAGTAAATTTTACAAAAAATAATTTTATACTGTCGCAAATTTTAATTACGCCAGGGATTGCCTTTTCTATAGTAAATTTTTCAAAATTTAATTTTATACTGTCGCAAATTTTAAATACACCAGGGATTGCCTTTTCTATAGTAAATTTTTCAAAACATAATTTTTTACTGTCGCAAATTTTAATTACGCCAGGGATTGCCTTTTCTATAGTAAATTATTCAAAAAATAATTTTTTACTGTCGCAAATTTTAATTGCGCCAGGGATTTCCTTTTCTATAGTAAATTTTTCAAAATTTAATTTTATACTGTCGCAAATTTTAAATACGCCAGGGATTGCCTTTTCTATAGTAAATTTTGCAAAAAATAATTTTATACTGTCGCAAATTTTAATTGCGCCAGTGATTGCCTATTCTACAGTAAATTTTACAAAAAATAATTTTTTACTGTCTTAAATTTTAATTGCGCCAGGGATTTCCTTTTCTACAGTAAATTTTTCAAAAAAAAATTTTTTACTGTCGCAAATTTTAATTCCGCCATGGATTGCCCTTTCTATAGTAAATTATTCAAAAAATAATTTTTTACTGTCGCAAATTTTAATTGCGCCAGGGATTGCCTTTTCTGCAGTAAATTTTACAAAAAATAATTTTATACTGTCGCAAATTTTAATTACGCCAGGGATTGCCTTTTCTATAGTAAATTTTTCAAAATTTAAATTTATACTCTCGCAAATTTTAAATACACCAGGGATTGCCTTTTCTATAGTAAATTTTTCAAAAAATAATTTTTTACTGTCGCAAATTTTAATTACGCCAGGGATTGCCTTTTCTACAGTAAATTTTTCAAAAAATAATTTTCTATTGTCGCAAATTTTGATTGAACCAGGGATTGCCTTTCCTATAGTAAATTTTTCAAAAACTAATTTTTTACTGTCGCAAGTTTTAATTGCGCCAGGGATTGCCTTTTCTACAGTAAATTTTACAAAAAATAATTTTTTACTGTCTTAAATTTTAATTGCGCCAGGGATTTCCTTTTCTACAGTAAATTTTTCAAAAAATAATTTTTTACTGTCGCAAATTTTAATTCCGCCATGGATTGCCTTTCCTATAGTAAATTTTTCAAAAACTAATTTTTTACTGTCGCAAGTTTTAATTGCGCCAGGGATTGCCTTTTCTACAGTAAATTTTTCAAAAATTAATTTTTTACTGTCGCAAATTTTAATTGCGCCAGGGATTGCCTTTTCTATAGTAAATTTTGCAAAAATTAATTTTCTACTATCGCAAATTTTAATTGCGCCAGGGATTGCCTTTTCTATAGTAAATTTTTCAAAAACTAATTTTTTACTGTCGCAAATTTTAATTACGCCAGGGATTGCCTTT
This sequence comes from Dioctria linearis, assembly GCA_963930735.1. NCBI lineage: Eukaryota > Metazoa > Arthropoda > Insecta > Diptera > Asilidae > Dioctria > Dioctria linearis. The sequence continues at coordinate 148,149 of CAWVNZ010000168.1, read as the reverse complement.
TCTATAGTAAATTTTTCAAAAAATAATTTTTTACTCTCGCAAATTTTAAATACGCCAGGGATTGTCTTTTCTATAGTAAATTTTTCAAAAATAATTTTGTACTGTCGCAAATTTTAATTACGCCAGGGATTGCCTTTTTTTATAGTAAATTTTGCAAAAAATAATTTTTTACTGTCGCAAATTTTAAATACGCTAGGGATTGCCTTTTCTATAGTAAATTTTCCAAAAAATAATTTTTTACTGTCGCAAATTTTAATTGCGACAGGGATTGCCTTTTCTACAGTAAATTTTTCAAAAAATAATTTTTTACTGTCGCAAATTTTAAGTACGCCAGGGATTGCCTTTTCTATAGTAAATTTTTCAAAATTTAATTTTATACTGTCGCAAATTTTAAATACGCCAGGGATTGCCTATTCTATAGTAAATAATTCAAAAAATATTTTTTTACTGTCGCAAATTTTAATTGCGCCAGGGATTGCCTTTTCTATAGTAAATTTCTCAAAAAAAAATTTTTTACTGTCGCAAATTTTAAATACGACAGGCATTGCCTTTTCTATAGTAAATTTTTCAAAAACTAATTTTTTACTGTCGCAAATTTTAATTACGCCAGGGATTGCCTTTTCTATAGTAAATTTTTCAAAAATTAATTTTTTACTGTCGCAATTTTTAAATACGCCAGGGATTGAATTTTCTACAGTAAATTTTTCAAAAAATAATTTTTTACTGTCGCAAATTTTAGTTACGCCAGGGATTGCCTTTTCTACATTAAATTTTTCAAAAATATTTTTTTACTGTCGCAAATTTTAATTACGCCACGGATTGCCATTTCTATAGTAAATTTTTCAAAAAATAGTTTTTTACTGTCGCAAATTTTAATTACGCCAGGGATTGCCTTTTCTATAGTAAATTTTTCAAAAATTATTTTTATACTGTCGCAAATTTTAATTGCGCCACGGATTGCCTTTTCTATAGTAAATTTTGCAAAAAATAATTTTCTACTATCGCAAATTTTAATTGCGCCAGGGATTGCCTTTTCTACAGTAAATTTTTCAAAAAATAATTTTTTTCTGTCGCAAATTTTAATTAAGCCAGGGATTGCCTTTTCTATAGTAAATTTTTCAAAAATTAATGTTTTACTGTCGCAAAATTTAATTGCGCCAGGGATTGCCTTTACTATAGTAAATTTTTCAAAAATTAATTTTTTGCTGTCGCAAATTTTAATTGCGCCAGGGATTGCCTTTTCTACAGTAAATTTTTCAAAAATTAATTTTTACTGTCGCAAATTTTAATTGCGCCAGGGATTGCCTTTTCTATAGTAAATTTTTCAAAATTTAATTTTATACTGTCGCAAATTTTAAATACGCCAGGGATTGCCTTTTCTATAGTAAATTTTGCAAAAAATAATTTTATACTGTCGCAAATTTTAATTGCGCCAGGGATTGCTTTTTCTACAGTAAATTTTTCAAAAAATAATTTTCTACTGTCGCAAATTTTATTGCGCCAGGGATTGCCTTTTCTATAGTAAATTTTTCAAAAACTAATTTTTTACAGTCGTAAGTTTTAATTGCGCCAGGGATTGCCTTTTATACAGTAAATTTTTCAAAAAATAATTTTCTACTGACGCAAATTTTAATTGCGCCAGGGATTGCCTTTTCTATAGTAAATTTTGCAAAAAATAATTTTTTACTGTCGCAAATTTTAATTGCACCAGGGATTGCCTTTTCTATAGTAAATTTTTCAAAATTTAATTTTATACTGTCGCAAATTTTAAATACGCCAGGGATTGCCTTTTCTATAGTAAATTATTCAAAAAATAATTTTTAATTGTCGCAAATTTTATTTGCGCCAGGGATTGCCTTTTCTACAGTAAATTTTTCAAAAAATAATTTTTGACTGTCGCAAATTTTAAATACGCCAGGGATTGCCTTTTCTATAGTAAATTTTGCAAAAAATAATTTTTTACTGTCGCAAATTTTAATTGCGCCAGGGATTGCCTTTTCTACAGTAAATTTCTCAAAAAAAAATTTTTTACTGTTGCAAATTTAAATACGACAGGGATTGCCTTTTCTATAGTAAATTTTTCAAAAACTAATTCTTTACTGTCGCAAATTTTAATTACGCCAGGGATTGCCTTTTCTATAGTAAATTTTTCAAAAATTAATTTTTTACTGTCGCAATTTTTAAATACGCCAGGGATTGAATTTTCTACAGTAAATTTTTCAAAAAATAATTTTTTACTGTCGCAAATTTTAGTTACGCCAGGGATTGCCTTTTCTACATTAAATTTTTCAAAAAATATTTTTTTACTGTCGCAAATTTTAATTACGCCACGGATTGCCTTTTCTATAGTAAATTTTTCAAAAAATAGTTTTTTACTGTCGCAAATTTTAATTACGCCAGGGATTGCCTCTTCTATAGAAAATTTTTCACAAATTAATTTTTTACTGTCGCAAATTTTAATTGCGCCAGGGATTGCCTTTTCTATAGTAAATTTTGCAAAAAATAATTTTTTACTGTCCGAAGTTATAATTACGCCAGGGATTGCCTTTTCTATAGTAAATTTTTCAAAAAATAATTTTTTACTGTCGCAAATTTTAAATACGCCAGGGATTGCCTTTTCTATAGTAAATTATTCAAAAAATAATTTTTTACTGTCGCAAATTTTAATTGCGCCAGGGATTGCCTTTTCTACAGTAAATTTTACAAAAAATAATTTTATACTGTCGCAAATTTTAATTACGCCAGGGATTGCCTTTTCTATAGTAAAATTTTCAAAATTTAATTTTATACTGTCGCAAATTTTAAATACACCAGGGATTGCCTTTTCTATAGTAAATTTGGCAAAAAATAATTTTTTACTGTCGCAAATTTTAATTATGCCAGGGATTGCCTTTTCTATAGTAAATTATTCAAAAAAAATTTTTTTACTGTCGCGAATTTTAATTGCGCCAGGGATTTCTTTTTCTATAGTAAATTTTTCAAAATTTAATTTTATACTGTCGCAAATTTTAAATACGCCAGGGATTGCCTTTTCTATAGTAAATTTTGCAAAAAATAATTTTATACTGTCGCAAATTTTAGTTACGCCAGGGATTGCCTTTTCTACATTAAATTTTTCAAAAAATATTTTTTTACTGTCGCAAATTTTAATTACGCCACGGATTGCCTTTTCTATAGTAAATTTTTCAAAAAATAGTTTTTTACTGTCGCAAATTTTAATTACGCCAGGGATTGCCTCTTCTATAGAAAATTTTTCACAAATTAATTTTTTACTGTCGCAAATTTTAATTGCGCCAGGGAATGCGTTTTCTATAGTAAATTTTGCAAAAAATAATTTTTTACTGTACGAAGTTATAATTACGCCAGTGATTGCCTTTTCTATAGTAAATTTTTCAAAAAATAATTTTTTACTGTCGCAAATTTTAAATACGCCAGGGATTGCCTTTTCTATAGTAAATTATTCAAAAAATAATTTTTTACTGTCGCAAATTTTAATTGCGCCAGGGATTGCCTTTTCTACCGTAAATTTTACAAAAAATAATTTTATACTGTCGCAAATTTTAATTACGCCAGGGATTGCCTTTTCTACAGTAAATTTTACAAAAAATAATTTTATACTGTCGCAAATTTTAATTACGCCAGGGATTGCCTTTTCTATAGTAAAATTTTCAAAATTTAATTTTATACTGTCGCAAATTTTAAATACACCAGGGATTGCCTTTTCTACAGTAAATTTTTCAAAAAATAATTTTCTACTGTCGCAAATTTTAATTGAGCCAGGGATTGCCTTTCCTATAGTAAATTTTTCAAAAACTAATTTTTTACTGTCGCAAGTTTTAATTGCGCCAGGGATTGCCTTTTCTACAGTAAATTTTTCAAAAATTAATTTTTTACTGTCGCAAATTTTAATTGCGCCAGGAATTGCCTTTTCTATAGTAAATTTTTCAATAATTAATTTTTTACTGTCGCAAATTTTAATTACGTCAGGGATTGCCTTTTCTATAGTAAATTTTTCAAAAATTAATTTTTTACTGTCGCAAATTTTAAATCCGTCAGGGATTGCCTTTTCTATAGTAAAATTTTTCAAAAATTAATTTTTTACTGTCGCAAATTTTAAATCCGCCAGGGATTGCCTTTCCTATAGTAAATTATTCAAAAAATAATTTTTTACTGTCGCAAATTTAAAATCCGCCAGGGATTGCCTTTTCTATAGTAAATTATTCAAAAAATAATTTTCTACTGTCGCAAATTTTAATTACGCCAGGGATTGCTTTTTCTATAGTAAATTTTTCAAAATTTAATTTTATATTGTCGCAACTTTTAATTGCGCCAGAGATTGCCTTTTCTACAGTAAATTTTTCAAAAAATAATTTTTTACTGTCGCAAATTTTAAATACGCCAGGGATTGTCTTTTCTATAGTAAATTTTTCAAAAATTAATTTTTTACTGTCGCCAATTTTAATTACCCCAGGGATTGCCTTTTCTATAGCAAATTTTGCAAAAAATAATTTTCTACTGTCGCAAATTTTAATTACGCCAGGGATTGCCTTTTCTATAGTAAATTTTTCAAAAATTAGTTTTATACTGTCGCAAATTTTAATTGCGGCAGGGATTGCCTTTTCTATAGTAAATTTTGCAAAAAATAATTTTCTACTGTCGCAAATTTTAATTGCGCCAAGGATTGCCTTTTCTATAGTAAATTATTCAAAAAATAATTTTTTACTGTCGCAAATTTTAATTGCGCCAGGGATTGCCTTTTCTACAGTAAATTTTACAAAAAATAATTTTATACTGTCGCAAATTTTAATTACGCCAGGGATTGCCTTTTCTATAGTAAATTTTTCAAAATTTAATTTTATACTGTCGCAAATTTTAAATACACCAGGGATTGCCTTTTCTATAGTAAATTTTTCAAAATTTAATTTTATACTGTCGCAAATTTTAAATACACCAGGGATTGCCTTTTCTACAGTAAATTTTTCAAAAAATAATTTTTTACTGTTGCAAATTTTAGTTACTCCAGGGATTGCCTTTTCTACAGTAAATTTTTCAAAAAATATTTTTTTACTGTCGCAAATTTTAATTACGCCATGGATTGCCTTTTCTATAGTAAATTTTTCCAAAAATAATTTTTTACTGTCGCAAATTTTAATTACGCCAGGGATTGCCTCTTCTATAGTAAATTTTTCACAAATTGATTTTTTACTGTCGCAAATTTTAATTGCGCCAGGGATTGCCTTTTCTATAGTAAATTTTGCAAAAAATAATTTTTTACTGTCCCAAGTTATAATTACGCCAGGGATTGCCTTTTCTATAGTAAATTTTTCAAAAAATAATTTTGTACTGTCGCAAATTTTAAATACGCCAGGGATTGCCTTTTCGATAGTAAATTATTCTAAAAATAATTTTTTACTGTCGCAAATTTTAATTGCGCCAGGGATTGCCTTTTCTACAGTAAATTTTACAAAAAAAAATTTTATACTGTCGCAAATTTTAATTACGCCAGGGATTGCCTTTTCTATAGTAAATTTTTCAAAATTTAATTTTATACTGTCGCAAATTTTAAATACACCAGGGATTGCTTTTTCTATAGTAAATTTTGCAAAAAATAATTTTTTACTGTCGCAAATTTTAATTACACCAGGGATTGCCTTTTCTATAGTAAATTTTTCACAAATTAATTTTTTACTGTCGCAAGTTTTAATTGCGCCGGGGGTTGCCTTTTCTATAGTAAATTTTTCAAAAATTAATTTTTTACTGTCGCAATTTTTAAATACGCCAGGGATTGCCTTTTCTACAGTAAGTTTTTCAAAAAATAATTTTTTACTGTCGCAAATTTTAGTTACGCCAGGGATTGCCTTTTCTACAGTAAATTTTTCAAAAAATATTTTTTTACAATCGCAAATTTTAATTAAGCCACGGATTGCCTTTTCTATAGTAAATTTTTCAAAAAATAAATTTTTTACTGTCGCAAATTTTAATTACGCCGGGGATTGCCTCTTCTATAGTAAATTTTTCACAAATTAATTTTTTACTGTCGCAAATTTTAATTGCGCCAGGAATTGCCTTTTCTATAGTAAATTTTGCAAAAAATAATTTTTTATTGTCCCAAGTTATAATTACGCCAGGGATTGCCTTTTCTATAGTAAATTTTTCAAAATTTAATTTTATACTGTCGCAAATTTGAAATACGCCAGGTATTGCCTATTCTATAGTAAATAATTCAAAAGATAATTTTTTACTGTCGAAAATTTTAATTGCGCCAGGGATTGCCTTTTCTATAGTAAATTTCTCAATAAATAATTTTTTACTGTCGCTAATTTTAAATACGACAGGGATTGCCTTTTCTGTAGTAAATTTTTCAAAAAATATTTTTCTACTGTCGCAAATTTTAATTACGCCAGGGAGTGCCTTTTCTATAGTAAATTTTTCTAAAATTAAGTTTTTACTGTCGCAAATTTTAGTTACGCCAGGGATTGCCTTTTCTACAGTAAATTTTTCAAAAAATATTTTTTTACTGTCGCAAATTTTAATTACGCCACGGATTGCCTTTTCTATAGTAAATTTTTCACAAAATAATTTTTTACTGTCGCAAATTTTAATTACGCCAGGTATTGCCTCTTCTATAGTAAATTTTTCACAAATTAATTTTTTACTGTAGCAAATTTTAATTGCGTCAGCGATTGCCTTTTCTATAGTAAATTTTGCAAAAAATAATTTTTTAATGTCCCAAGATATAATTACGCCAGGGATTGCCTTTTCTATAGTAAATTTTTCAAAAAATAATTTTTTACTGTCGCAAATTTTAAATACGCCAAGGATTGCCTTTTCTATAGTAAATTATTCAAAAAATAATTTTTTACTGTCGCAAACTTTAATTGCGCCAAGGATTGCCTTTTCTGCAGTAAATTTTCCAAAAAATAATTTTTTACTGTCGCAAATTTTAATTGCGCCAGGGATTTCCTTTTCTATAGTAAATTTTTCAAAATTTAATTTTATACTGTCGCAAATTTTAAATACGCCAGGGATTGCCTTTTCTATAGTAAATTTTGCAAAAAATAATTTTATACTGTCGCAAATTTTAATTGCGCCAGGGATTTCCTTTTCTACAGTAAATTTTTCAAAAAATAATTTTTTACTGTCGCAAATTTTAATTCCGCCATGGATTGCCCTTTCTATAGTAAATTTTTCAAAAATTAATTTTTTACTGTCGCAAATTTTAATTGCGCCAGGGATTGCCTTTTCTATAGTAAATTTTTCAAAAATTAATTTTTTTACTGTCGCAACTTCTAATTGCGCCAGGGATTGCCTTTTCTACAGTAAATTTTTCAAAAATTAATTTTTTCTGTCGCAAATTTTAATTGCGCCAGGGATTGCCTTTTCTATAGTAAATTTTTCAAAATTTAATTTTATACTGTCGCAAATTTTAAATACGCCAGGGATTGTCTTTTCTATAGTAAATTTTGCAAAAAATAATTTTATACTGTCGCAAATTTTAATTGCGCCAGGTATTGCCTTTTCTACAGCAAATTTTTCAAAAAATAATTTTCTACTGTCGCAAAATTTATTGCACCAGGGATTGCCTTTTCTATAGTAAATTTTTCAAAAACTAATTTTTTACTGTCGTAAGTTATAATTGCGCCAGGGATTGCCTTTTCTACAGTAAATTTTTCAAAAAATAATTTTCTACTGTCGCAAATTTTAATTGCGCCAGGGATTGCCTTTTCTTTAGTAAATTTTGCAAAAAATAATTTTTTACTGTCGCAAATTTTAATTGCGCCAGGGATTGCCTTTTCTATAGTAAATTTTTCAGAAAATAATTTTTTACTGTCGCAAATTTTATTTGCGCCAGGGATTGCCTTTTCTACAGTAAATTTTTCAAAAATTAATTTTTACTGTCGCAAATTTTAATTGCGCCAGGGATTGCCTTTTCTACAGTAAATTTTTCAAAATTTAATTTTTACTGTCGAAAATTTTAATTGCGCCAGGGATTGCCTTTCTTATAGTAAATTTTTCAAAATTTAATTTTATACTGTCGCAAATTTTAAATACGCCAGGTATTGCCTTTTATATAGTAATTTTTTCAAAAATTAATTTTATACTGACGCAAATTTTAAATACGCCAGGGATTGCTTTTTCTATAGTAAATTTTTCAAAAAATAATTTTTTACTGTCGCAAATTTTAATTACGCCAGTGATTGCATTTTCTATAGTAAATTATTCAAAAAATAATTTTTTACTATCGCAAATTTTAATTGCGCCAGGGATTGCCTTTTCTACAATAAATTTTTCAAAAAATAATTTTTTACTGTCGCAAATTTTAATTGCGCCAGGGATTGCCTTTTCTATAGTAAATTTTTCAAAATTTAATTTTATACTGTCGCAAATTTTAAATACGTCAGGGATTGTCTTTTCTATAGTAAATTTTGCAAAAAATAATTTTATACTGTCGCAAATTTTAATTGCGCCAGGGATTGCCTTTTCTATAGTAAATTTTTCAAAAACTAATTTTTTACCGTCGCAAGTTTTAATTGCGCCAGGGATTGCCTTTTCTACAGTAAATTTTTCAAAAAATAATTTTCTACTGTCGCAAATTTCAATTGCGCCAGGGATTGCCTTTTCTATAGTAAATTTTGCAAAAAATAATTTTTTACTGTCGGAAATTTTAATTGCGCCAGGGATTGCCTTTTCTATAGTAAATTTTTCAAAATTTAATTTTATACTGTCGCAAATTTTAAATACGCCAGGGATTGCCTTTTCTATAGTAAATTATTCAAAAAATAATTTTTATTGTCGCAAATTTTAATTGCGACAGGGATTGCCTTTTCTACAGTAAATTTTTCAAAAAATAATTTTTTACTGTCGCAAATTTTAAATATGCCAGGGATTGCTCTTTCTATAGTAAATTTTGCAAAAAATACTTTTTTACTGTCGCAAATTTTAATTGCGCCAGGGATTGCCTTTTCTATAGTAAATTATTCAAAAAATAAGTTTCTACTGTCGCAAATTTTAATTGCGCCAGGGATTGCCTTTTCTATAGTAAATTTTGCAAAAAATAATTTTTTACTGTCGCAAATTTTAATTGCGCCAGGGATTGCCTTTTCTATAGTAAATTTTTCAAAATTTAATTTTTTACTGTCGCAAATTTTAAATATGCCAGGGATTGCCTTTTCTATAGTAAATTTTGCAAAAAATAATTTTATACTGTCGCAAATTTTAATTGCGACTGGAATTGCCTTTTCTACAGTAAATTTTTCAAAAAATAATTTTTTACTGTCGCAAATTTTAAATATGCCAGGGATTGCCTTTTCTATAGTAAATTATTCAAAAAATAATTTTTTACTGTCGCAAATTTTAAATATGCCAGGGATTGCCTTTTCTATAGTAAATTTTGCAAAAAATAATTTTATACTGTCGCAAATTTTAATTGCGACTGGGATTGCCTTTTCTACAGTAAATTTTGCAAAAAATAATTTTATACTGTCGCAAATTTTAGTTACGCCAGGGATTGCCTTTTCTACATTAAATTTTTCAAAAAATATTTTTTTACTGTCGCAAATTTTAATTACGCCACGGATTGCCTTTTCTATAGTAAATTTTTCAAAAAATAGTTTTTTACTGTCGCAAATTTTAATTACGCCAGGGATTGCCTCTTCTATAGAAAAATTTTCACAAATTAATTTTTTACTGTCGCAAATTTTAATTGCGCCAGGGAATGCGTTTTCTATAGTAAATTTTGCAAAAAATAATTTTTTACTGTACGAAGTTATAATTACGCCAGTGATTGCCTTTTCTATAGTAAATTTTTCAAAAAATAATTTTTTACTGTCGCAAATTTTAAATACGCCAGGGATTGCCTTTTCTATAGTAAATTATTCAAAAAATAATTTTTTACTGTCGCAAATTTTAATTGCGCCAGGGATTGCCTTTTCTACCGTAAATTTTACAAAAAATAATTTTATACTGTCGCAAATTTTAATTACGCCAGGGATTGCCTTTTCTACAGTAAATTTTACAAAAAATAATTTTATACTGTCGCAAATTTTAATTACGCCAGGGATTGCCTTTTCTATAGTAAAATTTTCAAAATTTAATTTTATACTGTCGCAAATTTTAAATACACCAGGGATTGCCTTTTCTACAGTAAATTTTTCAAAAAATAATTTTCTACTGTCGCAAATTTTAATTGAGCCAGGGATTGCCTTTCCTATAGTAAATTTTTCAAAAACTAATTTTTTACTGTCGCAAGTTTTAATTGCGCCAGGGATTGCCTTTTCTACAGTAAATTTTTCAAAAATTAATTTTTTACTGTCGCAAATTTTAATTGCGCCAGGAATTGCCTTTTCTATAGTAAATTTTTCAATAATTAATTTTTTACTGTCGCAAATTTTAATTACGTCAGGGATTGCCTTTTCTATAGTAAATTTTTCAAAAATTAATTTTTTACTGTCGCAAATTTTAAATCCGTCAGGGATTGCCTTTTCTATAGTAAAATTTTTCAAAAATTAATTTTTTACTGTCGCAAATTTTAAATCCGCCAGGGATTGCCTTTCCTATAGTAAATTATTCAAAAAATAATTTTTTACTGTCGCAAATTTAAAATCCGCCAGGGATTGCCTTTTCTATAGTAAATTATTCAAAAAATAATTTTCTACTGTCGCAAATTTTAATTACGCCAGGGATTGCTTTTTCTATAGTAAATTTTTCAAAATTTAATTTTATATTGTCGCAACTTTTAATTGCGCCAGAGATTGCCTTTTCTACAGTAAATTTTTCAAAAAATAATTTTTTACTGTCGCAAATTTTAAATACGCCAGGGATTGTCTTTTCTATAGTAAATTTTTCAAAAATTAATTTTTTACTGTCGCCAATTTTAATTACCCCAGGGATTGCCTTTTCTATAGCAAATTTTGCAAAAAATAATTTTCTACTGTCGCAAATTTTAATTACGCCAGGGATTGCCTTTTCTATAGTAAATTTTTCAAAAATTAGTTTTATACTGTCGCAAATTTTAATTGCGGCAGGGATTGCCTTTTCTATAGTAAATTTTGCAAAAAATAATTTTCTACTGTCGCAAATTTTAATTGCGCCAAGGATTGCCTTTTCTATAGTAAATTATTCAAAAAATAATTTTTTACTGTCGCAAATTTTAATTGCGCCAAGGATTGCCTTTTCTACAGTAAATTTTACAAAAAATAATTTTATACTGTCGCAAATTTTAATTACGCCAGGGATTGCCTTTTCTATAGTAAATTTTTCAAAATTTAATTTTATACTGTCGCAAATTTTAAATACACCAGGGATTGCCTTTTCTATAGTAAATTTTTCAAAATTTAATTTTATACTGTCGCAAATTTTAAATACACCAGGGATTGCCTTTTCTACAGTAAATTTTTCAAAAAATAATTTTTTACTGTTGCAAATTTTAGTTACTCCAGGGATTGCCTTTTCTACAGTAAATTTTTCAAAAAATATTTTTTTACTGTCGCAAATTTTAATTACGCCATGGATTGCCTTTTCTATAGTAAATTTTTCCAAAAATAATTTTTTACTGTCGCAAATTTTAATTACGCCAGGGATTGCCTCTTCTATAGTAAATTTTTCACAAATTGATTTTTTACTGTCGCAAATTTTAATTGCGCCAGGGATTGCCTTTTCTATAGTAAATTTTGCAAAAAATAATTTTTTACTGTCCCAAGTTATAATTACGCCAGGGATTGCCTTTTCTATAGTAAATTTTTCAAAAAATAATTTTGTACTGTCGCAAATTTTAAATACGCCAGGGATTGCCTTTTCGATAGTAAATTATTCTAAAAATAATTTTTTACTGTCGCAAATTTTAATTGCGCCAGGGATTGCCTTTTCTACAGTAAATTTTACAAAAAATAATTTTATACTGTCGCAAATTTTAATTACGCCAGGGATTGCCTTTTCTATAGTAAATTTTTCAAAATTTAATTTTATACTGTCGCAAATTTTAAATACACCAGGGATTGCTTTTTCTATAGTAAATTTTGCAAAAAATAATTTTTTACTGTCGCAAATTTTAATTACACCAGGGATTGCCTTTTCTATAGTAAATTTTTCACAAATTAATTTTTTACTGTCGCAAGTTTTAATTGCGCCGCGGGTTGCCTTTTCTATAGTAAATTTTTCAAAAATTAATTTTTTACTGTCGCAATTTTTAAATACGCCAGGGATTGCCTTTTCTACAGTAAGTTTTTCAAAAAATAATTTTTTACTGTCGCAAATTTTAGTTACGCCAGGGATTGCCTTTTCTACAGTAAATTTTTCAAAAAATATTTTTTTACAATCGCAAATTTTAATTAAGCCACGGATTGCCTTTTCTATAGTAAATTTTTCAAAAAATAATTTTTTACTGTCGCAAATTTTAATTACGCCGGGGATTGCCTCTTCTATAGTAAATTTTTCACAAATTAATTTTTTACTGTCGCAAATTTTAATTGCGCCAGGAATTGCCTTTTCTATAGTAAATTTTGCAAAAAATAATTTTTTATTGTCCCAAGTTATAATTACGCCAGGGATTGCCTTTTCTATAGTAAATTTTTCAAAATTTAATTTTATACTGTCGCAAATTTGAAATACGCCAGGTATTGCCTATTCTATAGTAAATAATTCAAAAGATAATTTTTTACTGTCGAAAATTTTAATTGCGCCAGGGATTGCCTTTTCTATAGTAAATTTCTCAATAAATAATTTTTTACTGTCGCTAATTTTAAATACGACAGGGATTGCCTTTTCTGTAGTAAATTTTTCAAAAAATATTTTTCTACTGTCGCAAATTTTAATTACGCCAGGGAGTGCCTTTTCTATAGTAAATTTTTCTAAAATTAAGTTTTTACTGTCGCAAATTTTAGTTACGCCAGGGATTGCCTTTTCTACAGTAAATTTTTCAAAAAATATTTTTTTACTGTCGCAAATTTTAATTACGCCACGGATTGCCTTTTCTATAGTAAATTTTTCACAAAATAATTTTTTACTGTCGCAAATTTTAATTACGCCAGGTATTGCCTCTTCTATAGTAAATTTTTCACAAATTAATTTTTTACTGTAGCAAATTTTAATTGCGTCAGCGATTGCCTTTTCTATAGTAAATTTTGCAAAAAATAATTTTTTAATGTCCCAAGTTATAATTACGCCAGGGATTGCCTTTTCTATAGTAAATTTTTCAAAAAATAATTTTTTACTGTCGCAAATTTTAAATACGCCAAGGATTGCCTTTTCTATAGTAAATTATTCAAAAAATAATTTTTTACTGTCGCAAACTTTAATTGCGCCAAGGATTGCCTTTTCTGCAGTAAATTTTCCAAAAAATAATTTTATACTGTCGCAAATTTTAATTACGCCAGGGATTGCCTTTTCTATAGTAAATTTTTCAAAATTTAATTTTATACTGTCGCAAATTTTAAATACACCAGGGATTGCCTTTTCTATAGTAAATTTTTCAAAAAATAATTTTTTACTGTCGCAAATTTTAATTACGCCAGGGATTGCCTTTTCTATAGTAAATTATTCAAAAAATAATTTTTTACTGTCGCAAATTTTAATTGCGCCAGGGATTTCCTTTTCTATAGTAAATTTTTCAAAATTTAATTTTATACTGTCGCAAATTTTAAATACGCCAGGGATTGCCTTTTCTATAGTAAATTTTGCAAAAAATAATTTTATACTGTCGCAAATTTTAATTGCGCCAGGGATTTCCTTTTCTACAGTAAATTTTTCAAAAAATAATTTTTTACTGTCGCAAATTTTAATTCCGCCATGGATTGCCCTTTCTATAGTAAATTTTTCAAAAATTAATTTTTTACTGTCGCAAATTTTAATTGCGCCAGGGATTGCCTTTTCTATAGTAAATTTTTCAAAAATTAATTTTTTACTGTCGCAACTTCTAATTGCGCCAGGGATTGCCTTTTCTACAGTAAATTTTTCAAAAATTAATTTTTTCTGTCGCAAATTTTAATTGCGCCAGGGATTGCCTTTTCTATAGTAAATTTTTCAAAATTTAATTTTATACTGTCGCAAATTTTAAATACGCCAGGGATTGTCTTTTCTATAGTAAATTTTGCAAAAAATAATTTTATACTGTCGCAAATTTTAATTGCGCCAGGTATTGCCTTTTCTACAGCAAATTTTTCAAAAAATAATTTTCTACTGTCGCAAAATTTATTGCACCAGGGATTGCCTTTTCTATAGTAAATTTTTCAAAAACTAATTTTTTACTGTCGTAAGTTATAATTGCGCCAGGGATTGCCTTTTCTACAGTAAATTTTTCAAAAAATAATTTTCTACTGTCGCAAATTTTAATTGCGCCAGGGATTGCCTTTTCTTTAGTAAATTTTGCAAAAAATAATTTTTTACTGTCGCAAATTTTAATTGCGCCAGGGATTGCCTTTTCTATAGTAAATTTTTCAGAAAATAATTTTTTACTGTCGCAAATTTTATTTGCGCCAGGGATTGCCTTTTCTACAGTAAATTTTTCAAAAATTAATTTTTACTGTCGCAAATTTTAATTGCGCCAGGGATTGCCTTTTCTACAGTAAATTTTTCAAAATTTAATTTTTACTGTCGAAAATTTTAATTGCGCCAGGGATTGCCTTTCTTATAGTAAATTTTTCAAAATTTAATTTTATACTGTCGCAAATTTTAAATACGCCAGGTATTGCCTTTTATATAGTAATTTTTTCAAAAATTAATTTTATACTGACGCAAATTTTAAATACGCCAGGGATTGCTTTTTCTATAGTAAATTTTTCAAAAAATAATTTTTTACTGTCGCAAATTTTAATTACGCCAGTGATTGCATTTTCTATAGTAAATTATTCAAAAAATAATTTTTTACTATCGCAAATTTTAATTGCGCCAGGGATTGCCTTTTCTACAATAAATTTTTCAAAAAATAATTTTTTACTGTCGCAAATTTTAATTGCGCCAGGGATTGCCTTTTCTATAGTAAATTTTTCAAAATTTAATTTTATACTGTCGCAAATTTTAAATACGTCAGGGATTGTCTTTTCTATAGTAAATTTTGCAAAAAATAATTTTATACTGTCGCAAATTTTAATTGCGCCAGGGATTGCCTTTTCTATAGTAAATTTTTCAAAAACTAATTTTTTACCGTCGCAAGTTTTAATTGCGCCAGGGATTGCCTTTTCTACAGTAAATTTTTCAAAAAATAATTTTCTACTGTCGCAAATTTCAATTGCGCCAGGGATTGCCCTTTCTATAGTAAATTTTGCAAAAAATAATTTTTTACTGTCGGAAATTTTAATTGCGCCAGGGATTGCCTTTTCTATAGTAAATTTTTCAAAATTTAATTTTATACTGTCGCAAATTTTAAATACGCCAGGGATTGCCTTTTCTATAGTAAATTATTCAAAAAATAATTTTTTATTGTCGCAAATTTTAATTGCGACAGGGAT
Organism: Dioctria linearis; assembly: GCA_963930735.1. Lineage (NCBI taxonomy): Eukaryota > Metazoa > Arthropoda > Insecta > Diptera > Asilidae > Dioctria > Dioctria linearis. The sequence goes on along the minus strand of CAWVNZ010000168.1, from coordinate 132,709 downwards.
TGCCTTTTCTACAGTAAATTTTTCAAAAAATAATTTTTTACTGTCGCAAATTTTAAATATGCCAGGGATTGCTCTTTCTATAGTAAATTTTGCAAAAAATACTTTTTTACTGTCGCAAATTTTAATTGCGCCAGGGATTGCCTTTTCTATAGTAAATTATTCAAAAAATAAGTTTCTACTGTCGCAAATTTTAATTGCGCCAGGGATTGCCTTTTCTATAGTAAATTTTGCAAAAAATAATTTTTTACTGTCGCAAATTTTAATTGCGCCAGGGATTGCCTTTTCTATAGTAAATTTTTCAAAATTTAATTTTTTACTGTCGCAAATTTTAAATATGCCAGGGATTGCCTTTTCTATAGTAAATTTTGCAAAAAATAATTTTATACTGTCGCAAATTTTAATTGCGACTGGAATTGCCTTTTCTACAGTAAATTTTTCAAAAAATAATTTTTTACTGTCGCAAATTTTAAATATGCCAGGGATTGCCTTTTCTATAGTAAATTATTCAAAAAATAATTTTTTACTGTCGCAAATTTTAAATATGCCAGGGATTGCCTTTTCTATAGTAAATTTTGCAAAAAATAATTTTATACTGTCGCAAATTTTAATTGCGACTGGGATTGCCTTTTCTACAGTAAATTTTTCAAAAAATAATTTTTTACTGTCGCAAATTTTAAATATGCCAGGGATTGCCTTTTCTATAGTAAATTATTCAAAAAATAATTTTTTACTGTCGCAAATTTTAATTGCGCCAGCGATTGCCTTTTCTATAGTAAATTTTGCAAAAAATAATTTTTTACTGTCCCAAGTTATAATTACGCCAGGGATTGCCTTTTCTATAGTAAATTTTTCAAAAAATAATTTTTTACTGTCGCAAATTTTAAATACGCCAGGGATTGCCTTTTCTATAGTAAATTATTCAAAAAATAATTTTTTACTGTCGCAAATTTTAATTGCGCCAAGGATTGCCTTTTCTGTAGTAAATTTTACAAAAAATAATTTTATACTGTCGCAAATTTTAATTACGCCAGAGATTGCCTTTTCTATAGTAAATTTTTCAAAATTTAATTTTATACTGTCGCAAATTTTAAATACACCAGGGATTGCCTTTTCTATAGTAAATTTTTCAAAAAATAATTTTTTACTGTCGCAAATTTTAATTACGCCAGGGATTGCCTTTTCTATAGTAAATTATTCAAAAAATAATTTTTTACTGTCGCAAATTTTAATTCCGCCAGGGATTTCCTTTTCTATAGTAAATTTTTCAAAATTTAATTTTATACTGTCGCAAATTTTAAATACGCCAGGGATTGCCTATTCTATAGTAAATTTTGCAAAAAATAATTTTATACTGTCGCAAATTTTAATTGCGCCAGGGATTGCCTTTTCTACAGTAAATTTTACAAAAAATAATTTTTTACTGTCTTAAATTTTAATTGCGCCAGGGATTTCCTTTTCTACAGTAAATTTTTCAAAAAATAATTTTTTACTGTCGCAAATTTTAATTCCGCCATGGATTGCCCTTTCTATAGTAAATTATTCAAAAAATAATTTTTTACTGTCGCAAATTTTAATTGCGCCAGGGATTGCCTTTTCTGCAGTAAATTTTACAAAAAATAATTTTATACTGTCGCAAATTTTAATTACGCCAGGGATTGCCTTTTCTATAGTAAATTTTTCAAAATTTAATTTTATACTGTCGCAAATTTTAATTACGCCAGGGATTGCCTTTTCTACAGTAAATTTTTCAAAAAATAATTTTCTATTCTCGCAAATTTTGATTGAACCAGGGATTGCCTTTCCTATAGTAAATTTTTCAAAAACTAATTTTTTACTGTCGCAAGTTTTAATTGCGCCAGGGATTGCCTTTTCTACAGTAAATTTTTCAAAAAATAATTTTTTACTGTCGCAAATTTTAATTCCGCCATGGATTGCCCTTTCTGTAGTAAATTTTTCAAAAATTAATTTTTTACTGTCGCAAATTTTAATTGCGCCAGGGATTGCCTTTTCTATAGTAAATTTTTCAAAAATTAATTTTTTACTGTCGCAAATTCTAATTGCGCCAGGGATTGCCTTTTCTACAGTAAATTTTTCAAAAAGTAATTTTTTCTGTCGCAAATTTTAATTGCGCCAGGGATTGCCTTTTCTATAGTAAATTTTTCAAAATTTAATTTTATACTGTCGCAAATTTTAAATACGCCAGGGATTGTCTTTTCTATAGTAAATTTTGCAAAAAATAATTTTATAGTGTCGCAAATTTTAATTGCGCCAGGTATTGCCTTTTCTACAGCAAATTTTTCAAAAAATAATTTTCTACTGTCGCAAAATTTATTGCACCAGGGATTGCCTTTTCTATAGTAAATTTTTCAAAAACTAATTTTTTACTGTCGTAAGTTATAATTGCGCCAGGGATTGCCTTTTCTACAGTAAATTTTTCAAAAAATAATTTTCTACTGTCGCAAATTTTAATTGCGCCAGGGATTGCCTTTTCTTTAGTAAATTTTGCAAAAAATAATTTTTTACTGTCGCAAATTTTAATTGCGCCAGGGATTGCCTTTTCTATAGTAAATTTTTCAGAAATTAATTTTTTACTGTCGCAAATTTTAATTGCGCCAGGGATTGCCTTTTCTACAGTAAATTTTTCAAAAATTAATTTTTACTTTCGCAAATTTTAATTGCGCCAGGGATTGCCTTTTCTACAGTAAATTTTTCAAAAATTAATTTTTACTGTCGAAAATTTTAATTGCGCCAGGGATTGCCTTTCTTATAGTAAATTTTTCAAAATTTAATTTTATACTGTCGCAAATTTTAAATACGCCAGGTATTGCCTTTTATATAGTAATTTTTTCAAAAATTAATTTTATACTGACGCAAATTTTAAATACGCCAGGGATTGCCTTTTCTATAGTAAATTTTTCAAAAAATAATTTTTTACTGTCGCAAATTTTAATTACGCCAGTGATTGCATTTTCTATAGTAAATTATTCAAAAAATAATTTTTTACTATCGCAAATTTTAATTGCGCCAGGGATTGCCTTTTCTACAATAAATTTTTCAAAAAATAATTTTTTACTGTCGCAAATTTTAAATACGCCAGGGATTGCCTTTTGTATAGTAAATTTTGCAAAAAATACTTTTTTACTGTCGCAAATTTTAATTGCGCCAGGGATTGCCTTTTCTATAGTAAATTATTCAAAAAATAATTTTTTACTGTCGCAACTTTTAATTGCGGCAGGGATTGCCTTTTCTACAGTAAATATTTCAAAATTTAATTTTTTACTGTCGAAAATTTTAATTGCGCCAGGGATTGCCTTTTCTACAGTAAATTTTTCAAAAAATAATTTTTTACTGTCGCAAATTTTAAATACGCCAGGGATTGCCTTTTCTATAGTAAATTTTTCAAAAAAATAATTTTTTACTGTCGCACATTTTAATTGCGCCAGGGATTGCCTTTTCTATAGTAAATTTTTCAAAATTTAATTTTATACTGTCGCAAATTTTAAATACGTCAGGGATTGCCTTTTCTATAGTAAATTTTGCAAAAAATAATTTTATACTGTCGCAAATTTTAATTGCGCCAGGGATTGCCTTTTCTACAGTAAATTTTTCAAAAAATAATTTTCTACTGTCGCAAATTTTATTGCGCCAGGGATTGCCTTTTCTATAGTAAATTTTTCAAAAACTAATTTTTTACCGTCGCAAGTTTTAATTGCGCCAGGGATTGCCTTTTCTACAGTAAATTTTTCAAAAAATAATTTTCTACTGTCGCAAATTTCAATTGCGCCAGGGATTGCCTTTTCTATAGTAAATTTTGCAAAAAATAATTTTTTACTGTCGGAAATTTTAATTGCGCCAGGGATTGCCTTTTCTATAGTAAATTTTTCAAAATTTAATTTTATACTGTCGCAAATTTTAAATACGCCAGGGATTGCCTTTTCTATAGTAAATTATTCAAAAAATAATTTTTTATTGTCGCAAATTTTAATTGCGACAGGGATTGCCTTTTCTACAGTAAATTTTTCAAAAAATAATTTTTTACTGTCGCAAATTTTAAATATGCCAGGGATTGCTTTTTCTATAGTAAATTTTGCAAAAAATACTTTTTTACTGTCGCAAATTTTAATTGCGTCAGGGATTGCCTTTTCTATAGTAAATTATTCAAAAAATAAGTTTCTACTGTCGCAAATTTTAATTGCGCCAGGGATTGCCTTTTCTATAGTAAATTTTGCAAAAAATAATTTTTTACTGTCGCAAATTTTAATTGCGCCAGGGATTGCCTTTTCTATAGTAAATTTTTCAAAATTTAATTTTTTACTGTCGCAAATTTTAAATATGCCAGGGATTGCCTTTTCTATAGTAAATTTTGCAAAAAATAATTTTATACTGTCGCAAATTTTAATTGCGACTGGGATTGCCTTTTCTACAGTAAATTATTCAAAAAATAATTTTTTACTGTCGCAAATTTTAAATATGCCAGGGATTGCCTTTTCTATAGTAAATTATTCAAAAAATAATTTTTTACTGTCGCAAATTTTAATTGCGACAGGGATTACCTTTTCTACAGTAAATTTTTCAAAAAATAATTTTTTACTGTCGTAAATTTAAAATATGCCAGGGATTGCCTTTTCTATAGTAAATTTTGCAAAAAATAATTTTATACTGTCGCAAATTTTAATTGCGCCAGGGATTGCCTTTTCTACAGCAAATTTTTCAAAAAATAATTTTCTACTGTCGCAAATTTTAATTGCGCCAGGGATTGCCTTTTCTATAGTAAATTTTTCAGAAATAAATTTTTTATTGTCGCAAATTTTAATTGCGCCAGGGATTGCCTTTTCTACAGTAAATTTTTCAAAAATTAATTTTTACTGTCGCAAATTTTAATTGCGCCAGGGATTGCCTTTTCTATAGTAAATTATTCAAAAAATAATTTTTTACTGTCGCAAATTTTAATTGCGCCAGGGATTGCCTTTTCTACAGTAAATTTTTCAAAAAATAATTTTTTACTGTCGCAAATTTTAAATACGCCAGGGATTGCCTTTTGTATAGTAAATTTTGCAAAAAATAATTTTTTACTGTCGCAAATTTTAATTGCGCCAGGGATTGCCTTTTCTATAGTAAATTATTCAAAAAATAATTTTTTACTGTCGCAAATTTTAATTGCGGCAGGGATTGCCTTTTCTACAGTAAATTTTTCAAAATTTAATTTTTTACTGTCGAAAATTTTAATTGCGCCAGGGATTGCCTTTTCTACAGTAAATTTTTCAAAAAATAATTTTTTACTGTCTCAAATTTTAAATAAGCCAGGGATTGCCTTTCTATAGTAAATTTTTCAAAAAAATATTTTTTTACTGTCGCAAATTTTAATTGCGCCAGGGATTGCCTTTTCTATAGTAAATTTTTCAAAATTTAATTTTATACTGTCGCAAATTTTAAATACGCCAGGGGTTGCCTTTTGTATAGTAAATTTTGCAAAAAATAATTTTTTACTGTCGCAAATTTTAATTGCGCCAGGGATTGCCTTTTCTATAGTAAATTATCCAAAAAATAATTTTTTACTGTCGCAATTTTTATTGCGACAGGGATTGCCTTTTCTACAGTAAATTTTTCAAAAAATAATTTTTTACTGTCGCAAATTTTAAATATGCTAGGGATTGCCTTTTCTATAGTTAATTTTGCAAAAAATAATTTTTTACTGTCGCAAATTTTAATTGCGCCAGGGATTGCCTTTTCTATAGTAAATTATTCAAAAAATAAGTTTCTACTGTCGCAAATTTTAATTGCGCCAGGGATTGCCTTTTCTATAGTAAATTTTGCAAAAAATAATTTTTTACTGTCGCAAATTTTAATTGAGCCAGGGATTGCCTTTTCTATAGTAAATTTTTCAAAATTTAATTTTTTACTGTCGCAAATTTTAAATATGCCAGGGATTGCGTTTTCTATAGTAAATTTTGCAAAAAAATAATTTTATACTGTCGCAAATTTTAATTGCGACAGGGATTGCCTTTTCTACAGTAAATTTTTCAAAAAATAATTTTTTACTGTCGCAAATTTAAAATATGCCAGGGATTGCCTTTTCTATAGTAAATTTTGCAAAAAATAATTTTATACTGTCGCAAATTTTAATTGCGCCAGGGATTGCCTTTTCTACAGCAAATTTTTCAAAAAATAATTTTCTACTGTCGCAAATTTTATTGCGCCAGGGATTGCCTTTTCTATAGTAAATTTTTCAAAAACTAATTTTTTACTATCGTAAGTTTTAATTGCGCCAGGGATTGCCTTTTCTACAGTAAATTTTTCAAAAAATAATTTTCTACTGTCGCAAATTTTAATTGCGCCAAGGATTGCCTTTTCTATAGTAAATTTTGCAAAAAATAATTTTTTACTGTCGCAAATTTTAATTGCGCCAGGGATTGCCTTTTCTATAGTAAATTTTTCAGAAATAAATTTTTTACTGTCGCAAATTTTAATTGCGCCAGGGATTGCCTTTTCTACAGTAAATTTTTCAAAAATTAATTTTTACTGTCGCAAATTTTAATTGCGCCAGGGATTGCCTTTTCTATAGTAAATTATTCAAAAAATAATTTTTTACTGTCGCAAATTTTAATTGCGCCAGGGATTGCCTTTTCTACTGTAAATTTTTCAAAAAATAATTTTTTACTGTCGCAAATTTTAAATACGCCAGGGATTGCCTTTTGTATAGTAAATTTTGCAAAAAATAATTTTTTACTGTCGCAAATTTTAATTGCGCCAGGGATTGCCTTTTCTATAGTAAATTATTCAAAAAATAATTTTTTACTGTCGCAAGTTTTAATTGCGGCAGGGATTGCCTTTTCTACAGTAAATTTTTCAAAATTTAATTTTTTACTGTCGAAAATTTTAATTGCGCCAGGGATTGCCTTTTCTACAGTAAATTTTTCAAAAAATAATTTTTTACTGTCGCAAGTTTTAAATACGCCAGGGATTGCCTTTCTATAGTAAATTTTTCAAAAAAATATTTTTTTACTGTCGCAAATTTTAATTGCGCCAGGGATTGCCTTTTCTATAGTAAATTTTTCAAAATTTAATTTTATACTGTCGCAAATTTTATATACGCCAGGGATTGCCTTTTCTATAGTAAATTTTGCAAACAATAATTTTATACTGTCCCAAATTTTAATTGCGCCAGGAATTGCCTTTTCTATAGTAAATTATTCAAAAAATAATTTTTTACTGTCGCAAATTTTAATTGCGACAGGGATTGCCTTTTCTACAGTAAATTTTTCAACAAATAATTTTTTACTGTCGCAAATTTTACATATGCCAGGGATTGCCTTTTCTATAGTAAATTTTGCAAAAAATAATTTTTTACTGTCGCAAATTTTAATTGCGCCAGGGATTGCCTTTTCTATAGTAAAATATTCAAAAAATTATTTTCTACTGTCGCAAATTTTAATTGCGCCAGGGATTGCCTTTTCTATAGTAAATTTTGCAAAAAATAATTTTTTACTGTCGCGAATTTTAATTGCGGCAGGGATTGCCTTTTCTATAGTAAATTTTTCAAAATTTAATTTTATACTGTCGCAAATTTTAAATACGCCAGGGATTGCCTTTTCTATAGTAAATTATTCAAAAAATAATTTTTTACTGTCGCAAATTTTAATTGCGCCAGGGATTGCCTTTTCTACAGTAAATTTTTCAAAAATAATTTTTTACTGTGGCAAATTTTAAATACGCCAGGGATTGCCTTTTCTATAGTAAATTTTGCAAAAAATAATTTTTTACTGTCGCAAATTTTAATTGCGACAGGGATTGCCTTTTCTACAGTAAATTTTTCAAAAAATAATTTTTTACTGTCGCAAATTTTAAATACGCCAGGGATTGCCTTTTTTATAGTAAATTTTGCAAAAAATAATTTTTTACTGTCGCAAATTTTTATTGCGCAAGGGATTGCCTTTTCTACAGTAAAGTTTTCAAAAAATAATTTTTTACTGTCGCAAATTTTAAATACGCCAGGGATTGCCTTTTGTATAGTAAATTTTGAAAAAATAATTTTTTACTGTCGCAAATTTTAATTGCGCCAGGGATTGCCTTTTCTATAGTAAATTATTCAAAAAATAATTTTTTACTCTCGCAAATTTTAATTGCGGCAGGGATTGCCTTTTCTACAGTAAATTTTTCAAAATTTAATTTTTTACTGTCGAAAATTTTAATTGCGCCAGGGATTGCCTTTTCTACAGTAAATTTTTCAAAAAATAATTTTTTACTGTCGCAAATTTTAAATACGCCACGGATTGCCTTTCTATAGTAAATTTTTCAAAAAAATATTTTTTTACTGTCGCAAATTTTAATTGCGCCAGGGATTGCCTTTTCTATAGTAAATTTTTCAAAATTTAATTTTATACTGTCGCAAATTTTAAATACGCCAGGGATTGCCTTTTGTATAGTAAATTTTGCAAAAAATAATTTTTTACTGTCGCAAATTTTAATTGCGCCAGGGATTGCCTTTTCTATAGTAAATTACTCAAAAAATAATTTTTTACTGTCGCAAATTTTAATTGCGACAGGGATTGCCTTTTCTACAGTAAATTTTTCATAAAATAATTTTTTACTGTCGCAAATTTTAAATATGCCAGGGATTGCCTTTTCTATAGTAAATTTTGCAAAAAATAATTTTTTACTGTCGCAAATTTTAATTGCGCCAGGGATTGCCTTTTCTATAGTAAATTATTCAAAAAATAAGTCTCTACTGTCGCAAATTTTAATTGCGCCAGGGATTGCCTTTTCTATAGTAAATTTTGCAAAAAATAATTTTTTACTGTCGCAAATTTTAATTGCGCCAGGGATTGCCTTTTCTATAGTAAATTTTTCAAAATTTAATTTTTTACTGTCGCAAATTTTAAATATGCCAGGGATTGCCTTTTCTATAGTAAATTTTGCAAAAAATAATTTTATACTGTCGCAAATTTTAATTGCGACAGGGATTGCCTTTTCTACAGTAAATTTTTCAAAAAATAATTTTTTACTGTCGCAAATTTTAAATATGCCAGGGATTGCCTTTTCTATAGTAAATTATTCAAAAAATAATTTTTTACTGTCGCAAATTTTAATTGCGACAGGGATTGCCTTTTCTACAGTAAATTTTTCAAAAAATAATTTTTTACTGTCGCAAATTTAAAATATGCCAGGGATTGCCTTTTCTATAGTAAATTTTGCAAAAAAATAATTTTATACTGTCGCAAATTTTAATTGCGCCAGGGATTGCCTTTTCTACAGCAAATTTTTCAAAAAATAATTTTCTACTGTCGCAAATTTTATTGCGCCAGGGATTGCCTTTTCTATAGTAAATTTTTCAAAAACTAATTTTTTACTGTCGTAAGTTTTAATTGCGCCAGGGATTGCCTTTTCTACAGTAAATTTTTCAAAAAATAATTTTCTACTGTCGCAAAATTTAATTGCGCCAGGGATTGCCTTTTCTACAGCAAATTTTTCAAAAAATAATTTTCTACTGTCGCAAATTTTATTGCGCCAGGGATTGCCTTTTCTATAGTAAATTTTTCAAAAAATAATTTTTTACTGTCGCAAGTTTTAATTGCGCCAGGGATTGCCTTTTCTACAGTAAATTTTTCAAAAAATAATTTTCTACTGTCGCAAATTTCAATTGCGCCAGGGATTGCCTTTTCTATAGTAAATTTTGCAAAAAATAATTTTTTACTGTCGGAAATTTTAATTGCGCCAGGGATTGCCTTTTCTATAGTAAATTTTTCAAAATTTAATTTTATACTGTCGCAAATTTTAAATACGCCAGGGATTGCCTTTTCTATAGTAAATTATTCAAAAAATAATTTTTTACTGTCGCAAATTTTAATTGCGACAGGGATTGCCTTTTCTACAGTAAATTTTTCAAAAAATAATTTTTTACTGTCGCAAATTTTACATATGCCAGGGATTGCCTTTTCTATAGTAAATTATTCAAAAAATAATTTTTTACTGTCGCAAATTTTAATTGCGCCAGGGATTGCCTTTTCTACAGTAAATTTTTCAAAAAATAATTTTTTACTGTGGCAAATTTTAAATACGCCAGGGATTGCCTTTTCTATAGTAAATTTTGCAAAAAATAATTTTTTACTGTCGCAAATTTTAATTGCGACAGGGATTGCCTTTTCTACAGTAAATTTTTCAAAAAATAATTTTTTACTGTCGCAAATTTTAAATACGCCAGGGATTGCCTTTTTTATAGTAAATTTTGCAAAAAATAATTTTTTACTGTCGCAAATTTTTATTGCGCAAGGGATTGCCTTTTCTACAGTAAAGTTTTCAAAAAATAATTTTTTACTGTCGCAAATTTTAAATACGCCAGGGATTGCCTTTTGTATAGTAAATTTTGAAAAAATAATTTTTTACTGTCGCAAATTTTAATTGCGCCAGGGATTGCCTTTTCTATAGTAAATTATTCAAAAAATAATTTTTTACTCTCGCAAATTTTAATTGCGGCAGGGATTGCCTTTTCTACAGTAAATTTTTCAAAATTTAATTTTTTACTGTCGAAAATTTTAATTGCGCCAGGGATTGCCTTTTCTACAGTAAATTTTTCAAAAAATAATTTTTTACTGTCGCAAATTTTAAATACGCCACGGATTGCCTTTCTATAGTAAATTTTTCAAAAAAATATTTTTTTACTGTCGCAAATTTTAATTGCGCCAGGGATTGCCTTTTCTATAGTAAATTTTTCAAAATTTAATTTTATACTGTCGCAAATTTTAAATACGCCAGGGATTGCCTTTTGTATAGTAAATTTTGCAAAAAATAATTTTTTACTGTCGCAAATTTTAATTGCGCCAGGGATTGCCTTTTCTATAGTAAATTACTCAAAAAATAATTTTTTACTGTCGCAAATTTTAATTGCGACAGGGATTGCCTTTTCTACAGTAAATTTTTCATAAAATAATTTTTTACTGTCGCAAATTTTAAATATGCCAGGGATTGCCTTTTCTATAGTAAATTTTGCAAAAAATAATTTTTTACTGTCGCAAATTTTAATTGCGCCAGGGATTGCCTTTTCTATAGTAAATTATTCAAAAAATAAGTCTCTACTGTCGCAAATTTTAATTGCGCCAGGGATTGCCTTTTCTATAGTAAATTTTGCAAAAAATAATTTTTTACTGTCGCAAATTTTAATTGCGCCAGGGATTGCCTTTTCTATAGTAAATTTTTCAAAATTTAATTTTTTACTGTCGCAAATTTTAAATATGCCAGGGATTGCCTTTTCTATAGTAAATTTTGCAAAAAATAATTTTATACTGTCGCAAATTTTAATTGCGACAGGGATTGCCTTTTCTACAGTAAATTTTTCAAAAAATAATTTTTTACTGTCGCAAATTTTAAATATGCCAGGGATTGCCTTTTCTATAGTAAATTATTCAAAAAATAATTTTTTACTGTCGCAAATTTTAATTGCGACAGGGATTGCCTTTTCTACAGTAAATTTTTCAAAAAATAATTTTTTACTGTCGCAAATTTAAAATATGCCAGGGATTGCCTTTTCTATAGTAAATTTTGCAAAAAAATAATTTTATACTGTCGCAAATTTTAATTGCGCCAGGGATTGCCTTTTCTACAGCAAATTTTTCAAAAAATAATTTTCTACTGTCGCAAATTTTATTGCGCCAGGGATTGCCTTTTCTATAGTAAATTTTTCAAAAACTAATTTTTTACTGTCGTAAGTTTTAATTGCGCCAGGGATTGCCTTTTCTACAGTAAATTTTTCAAAAAATAATTTTCTACTGTCGCAAAATTTAATTGCGCCAGGGATTGCCTTTTCTACAGCAAATTTTTCAAAAAATAATTTTCTACTGTCGCAAATTTTATTGCGCCAGGGATTGCCTTTTCTATAGTAAATTTTTCAAAAACTAATTTTTTACTGTCGCAAGTTTTAATTGCGCCAGGGATTGCCTTTTCTACAGTAAATTTTTCAAAAAATAATTTTCTACTGTCGCAAATTTCAATTGCGCCAGGGATTGCCTTTTCTATAGTAAATTTTGCAAAAAATAATTTTTTACTGTCGGAAATTTTAATTGCGCCAGGGATTGCCTTTTCTATAGTAAATTTTTCAAAATTTAATTTTATACTGTCGCAAATTTTAAATACGCCAGGGATTGCCTTTTCTATAGTAAATTATTCAAAAAATAATTTTTTACTGTCGCAAATTTTAATTGCGACAGGGATTGCCTTTTCTACAGTAAATTTTTCAAAAAATAATTTTTTACTGTCGCAAATTTTACATATGCCAGGGATTGCCTTTTCTATAGTAAATTTTGCAAAAAATAATTTTTTACTGTCGCAAATTTTAATTGCGCCAGGGATTGCGTTTTCTATAGTAAAATATTCAAAAAATAATTTTCTACTGTCGCAAATTTTAATTGCGCCAGGGATTGCCTTTTCTATAGTAAATTTTGCAAAAAATAATTTTTTACTGTCGCAAATTTTAATTGCGCCAGGGATTGCCTTTTCTATAGTAAATTTTGCAAAAAATAATTTTTTACTGTCGCAAATTTTAATTGCGCCAGGGATTGCCTTTTCTATAGTAAATTTTTCAAAATTTAATTTTTTACTGTCGCAAATTTTAAATATGCCAGGGATTGCCTTTTCTATAGTAAATTTTGCAAAAAATAATTTTATACTGTTGCAAATTTTAATTGCGACAGGGATTGCCTTTTCTACAGTAAATTTTTCAAAAAATAATTTTTTACTGTCGCAAATTTTAAATATTCCAGGGATTGCCTTTTCTATAGTAAATTATTCAAAAAATAATTTTTTACTGTCGCAAATTTTAATTGCGACAGGGATTGCCTTTTCTACAGTAAATTTTTCAAAAAATAATTTTTTACTGTCGCAAATTTAAAATATGCCAGGGATTGCCTTTTCTATAGTAAATTTTGCAAAAAATAATTTTATACTGTCGCAAATTTTAATTGCGCCAGGGATTGCCTTTTCTACAGCAAACTTTTCAAAAAATAATTTTCTACTGTCGCAAATTTTATTGCGCCAGGGATTGCCTTTTCTATAGTAAATTTTTCAAAAACTAATTTTTTATTATCGTAAGTTTTAATTGCGCCAGGGATTGCCTTTTCTACAGTAAATTTTGCAAAAAATAATTTTATACTGTCGCAAATTTTAATTGCGCCAGGGATTGCCTTTTCTACAGCAAATTTTTCAAAAAATAATTTTCTACTGTCGCAAATTTTATTGCGCCAGGGATTGCCTTTTCTATAGTAAATTATTCAAAAAATAATTTTTTACTGTCGCAAATTTTAATTGCGCCAGGGATTGCCTTTTCTACAGTAAATTTTTCAAAAAATAATTTTTTACTGTCGCAAATTTTAAATACGCCAGGGATTGCCTTTTGTATAGTAAATTTTGCAAAAAATAATTTTTTACTGTCGCAAATTTTAATTACGCCAGGGATTGCCTTTTCTATAGTAAATTATTCAAAAAATAATTTTTTACTGTCGCAAGTTTTAATTGCGGCAGGGATTGCCTTTTCTACAGTAAATTTTTCAAAATTTAATTTTTTACTGTCGAAAATTTTAATTGCGCCAGGGATTGCCTTTTCTACAGTAAATTTTTCAAAAAATAATTTTTTACTGTCGCAAGTTTTAAATACGCCAGGGATTGCCTTTCTATAGTAAATTTTTCAAAAAAATATTTTTTTACTGTCGCAAATTTTAATTGCGCCAGGGATTGCCTTTTCTATAGTAAATTTTTCAAAATTTAATTTTATACTGTCGCAAATTTTATATACGCCAGGGATTGCCTTTTCTATAGTAAATTTTGCAAAAAATAATTTTATACTGTCCCAAATTTTAATTGCGCCAGGGATTGCCTTTTCTATAGTAAATTATTCAAAAAATAATTTTTTACTGTCGCAAATTTTAATTGCGACAGGGATTGCCTTTTCTACAGTAAATTTTTCAAAAAATAATTTTTTACTGTCGCAAATTTTACATATGCCAGGGATTGCCTTTTCTATAGTAAATTTTGCAAAAAATAATTTTTTACTGTCGCAAATTTTAATTGCGCCAGGGATTGCCTTTTCTATAGTAAAATATTCAAAAAATAATTTTCTACTGTCGCAAATTTTAATTGCGCCAGGGATTGCCTTTTCTATAGTAAATTTTGCAAAAAATAATTTTTTACTGTCGCAAATTTTAATTGCGGCAGGGATTGCCTTTTCTATAGTAAATTTTTCAAAATTTAATTTTATACTGTCGCAAATTTTAAATACGCCAGGGATTGCCTTTTCTATAGTAAATTATTCAAAAAATAATTTTTTACTGTCGCAAATTTTAATTGCGCCAGGGATTGCCTTTTCTACAGTAAACTTTTCAAAAAATAATTTTTTACTGTCGCAAATTTTAAATACGCCACGGATTGCCTTTCTATAGTAAATTTTTCAAAATTTAATTTTATACTGTCGCAAATTTTAAATACGCCAGGGATTGCCTTTTGTATAGTAAATTTTGCAAAAAATAATTTTTTACTGTCGCAAATTTTAATTGCACCACGGATTGCCTTTTCTATAGTAAATTATTCAAAAAATAATTTTTTACTGTCGCAAATTTTAATTGCGACAGGGATTGCCTTTTCTACAGTAAATTTTTCATAAAATAATTTTTTACTGTCGCAAATTTTAAATATGCCAGGGATTGCCTTTTCTATAGTAAATTTTGCAAAAAATAATTTTTTACTGTCGCAAATTTTAATTGCGCCAGGGATTGCCTTTTCTATAGTAAATTATTCAAAATTTTATTTTTTACTGTCGCAAATTTTAAATATGCCAGGGATTGCCTTTTGTATAGTAAATTTTGCAAAAAATAATTTTTTACTGTCGCAAATTTTAATTGCACCACGGATTGCCTTTTCTATAGTAAATTATTCAAAAAATAATTTTCTACTTTCGCAAATTTTAATTGCGCCAGGGATTGCCTTTTCTATAGTAAATTTTGCAAAAAATAATTTTTTACTGTCGCAAATTTTAATTGCGCCAGGGATTGCCTTTTCTATAGTAAATTTTTCAAAATTTAATTTTTTACTGTCGCAAATTTTAAATATGCCAGGGATTGCCTTTTCTATAGTAAATTTTGCAAAAAATAATTTTATACTGTCGCAAATTTTAATTGCGACAGGGATTGCCTTTTCTACAGTAAATTTTTCAAAAAATAATTTTTTACTGTCGCAAATTTTAAATATGCCAGGGATTGCCTTTTCTATAGTAAATTATTCAAAAAATAATTTTTTACTGGCTCAAATTTTAATTGCGACAGGGATTGCCTTTTCTACAGTAAATTTTTCAAAAAATAATTTTTTACTGTCGCAAATTTAAAATATGCCAGGGATTGCCTTTTCTATAGTAAATTTTGCAAAAAATAATTTTATACTGTCGCAAATTTTAATTGCGCCAGGGATTGCCTTTTCTACAGAAAATTTTTCATAAAATAATTTTCTACTGTCGCAAATTTTATTGCGCCAGGGATTGCCTTTTCTATAGTAAATTTTTCAAAAACTAATTTTTTACTGTCGTAAGTTTTAATTGCGCCAGGGATTGCCTTTTCTACAGTAAATTTTTCAAAAATTAATTTTTACTGTCGCAAATTTTAATTGCGCCAGGGATTGCCTTTTCTATAGTAAATTATTCAAAAAATAATTTTTTACTGTCGCAAATTTTAATTGCGGCAGGGATTGCCTTTTCTACAGTAAATTTTTCAAAATTTAATTTTTTACTGTCGAAAATTTTAATTGCGCCAGGGATTGCCTTTTCTACAGTAAATTTTTCAAAAAATAATTTTTTATTGTCGCAAATTTTAAATACGCCAGGGATTGCCTTTCTATAGTAAATTTTTCAAAAAAATATTTTTTTACTGTCGCAAATTTTAATTGCGCCAGGGATTGCCTTTTCTATAGTAAATTTTTCAAAATTTAATTTTATACTGTCGCAAATTTTAAATACGCCAGGGATTGCCTTTTCTATAGTAAATTTTGCAAAAAATAATTTTATACTGTCCCAAATTTTAATTGCGCCAGGGATTGCCTTTTCTACAGTAAATTTTTCAAAAAATAATTTTCTACTGTCGCAAATTTTATTGCGCCAGGGATTGCCTTTTCTATAGTAAATTTTTCAAAAACTAATTTTTTACTGTCGCAAGTTTTAATTGCGCCAGGGATTGCCTTTTCTACAGTAAATTTTTCAAAAAATAATTTTCTACTGTCGCAAATTTCAATTGCGCCAGGGATTGCCTTTTCTATAGTAAATTTTGCAAAAAATAATTTTTTACTGTCGGAAATTTTAATTGCGCCAGGGATTGCCTTTTCTATAGTAAATTTTTCAAAATTTAATTTTATACTGTCGCAAATTTTAAATACGCCAGGGATTGCCTTTTCTATAGTAAATTTTGCAAAAAATAATTTTTTACTGTCGCAAATTTTAATTGCGGCAGGGATTGCCTTTTCTATAGTAAATTTTTCAAAATTTAATTTTATACTGTCGCAAATTTTAAATACGCCAGGGATTGCCTTTTCTATAGTAAATTATTCAAAAAATAATTTTTTACTGTCGCAAATTTTAATTGCGCCAGGGATTGCCTTTTCTACAGAAAATTTTTCAAAAAATAATTTTTTACTGTGGCAAATTTTAAATACGCCAGGGATTGCCTTTTCTATAGGAAATTTTGCAAAAAATAATTTTTTACTGTCGCAAATTTTAATTGCGACAGGGATTGCCTTTTCTACAGTAAATTTTTCAAAAAATAATTTTTTACTGTCGCAAATTTTAAATACGCCAGGGATTGCCTTTTTTATAGTAAATTTTGCAAAAAATAATTTTTTACTGTCGCAAATTTTTATTGCGCAAGGGATTGCCTTTTCTACAGTAAATTTTTCAAAAAATAATTTTTTACTGTCGCAAATTTTAAATACGCCAGGGATTGCCTTTTGTATAGTAAATTTTGCAAAAAACAATTTTTTACTGTCGCAAATTTTAATTGCGCCAGGGATTGCCTTTTCTATAGTAAATTATTCAAAAAATAATTTTTTAATGTCGCAAATTTTAATTGCGGCAGGGATTGCCTTTTCTACAGTAAATTTTTCAAAATTTAATTTTTTACTGTCGAAAATTTTAATTGCGCCAGGGATTGCCTTTTCTACAGTAAATTTTTCAAAAAATAATTTTTTACTGTCGCAAATTTTAAATACGCCAGGGATTGCCTTTTCTATAGTAAATTTTTCAAAAAAATAATTTTTTACTGTCGCAAATTTTAATTACGCCAGGGATTGCCTTTTCTATAGTAAATTTTTTAAAATTTAATTTTATACTGTCGCAAATTTTAAATACGCCAGGGATTGCCTTTTCTATAGTAAATTTTGCAAAAAATAATTTTATACTGTCGCAAATTTTAATTGCGCCAGGGATTGCCTTTTCTACAGTAAATTTTTCAAAAAATAATTTTCTACTGTCGCAAATTTTATTGCGCCAGGGATTGCCTTTTCTATAGTAAATTTCTCAAAAACTAATTTTTTACTGTCGCAAGTTTTAATTGCGCCAGGAATTGCCTTTTCTACAGTAAATTTTTCAAAAAATTATTTCCTACTGTCGCAAATTTCAATTGCGCCAGGGATTGCTCTTCTATAGTAAATTTTGCAAAAAATAATTTTTTACTATCGGAAATTTTAATTTCGCCAGGGATTGCCTTTTCTATAGTGAATTTTTCAAAATTTAATTTTATACTGTAGCAAATTTTAAATACGCCAGGGATTGCCTTTTCTATAGTAAATTATTCAAAAAATAATTTTTTTCTCTCGCAAATTTCAATTGCTGCAGGGATTGCCATTTCTACAGTAAATTTTTCAAAAAATAAGTTTTTACTGTCACAAATTTTAAATATGCCAGGGATTGCCTTTTCTATAGTAAATTTTGCAAAAAATAATTTTTTACTGTCGCAAATTTTAATTGCGCCAGGGATTGCCTTTTCTATAGTAGATTATTCAAAAAATAATTTTCTACTGTCGCAAATTTTAATTGCGCCAGGGATTGCCTTTTCTATAGTAAATTTTGCAAAAAATAATTTTCTACTGTCACAAATTTTAATTGCGCCAGGGATTGCCTTTTCTATAGTAAATTTTTCAAAATTTAATTTTATACTGTCACAAATTTTAAATACGCCAGGGATTGCCTTTTCTATAGTAAATTATTCAATAAATAATTTTTTACTGTCGCATATTTTAATTGCGCCAGGGATTGCCTTTTCTACAGTAAATTTATCAAAAAATAATTTTTTACTGTCGCAAATTTTAAATACGCCAGGGATTGCCCTTTCTATAGTAAATTTTGCAAAAAATAATTTTTTACTGTCGCAAATTTTAATTGCGACAGGGATTGCCTTTTCTACAGTAAATTTTTCAAAAAATAATTTTTTACTGTCGCAAATTTTAAATACGCCAGGGATTGCCTTTTCTATAGTAAATTTTTCAAAATTTAATTTTATACTGTCGCAAATTTTAAATACGCCAGGGATTGCCTTTTCTATAGTAAATTATTCAAAAAATAATTTTTTACTGTCGCAAATTTTAAATACGCCAGGGATTGCCTTTCTACAGTAAATTTTTCAAAAAATAATTTTTTACTGTCGCAAATTTTAGTTACGCCAGGGATTGCCTTTTCTACAGTAAATTTTTCAAAAAATATTTTTTTACTGTCGCAAATTTTAATTACGCCAGGGATTGCCTTTTCTATAGTAAATTTTTCAAAAAATAATTTTTTACTGTCGCAAATTTTAATTACGCCAGGGATTGCCTCTTCTATAGTAAATTTTTCACAAATTAATTTTTTACTGTCGCAAATTTTAATTGCGCCAGGGATTGCCTTTTCTACAGTAAATTTTTCAAAAAATAATTTTTTACTGTCGCAAATTTTAATTGAGCCAGGGATTGCCTTTTCTACAGAAAATTTTTCAAAAAATAATTTTTTACTGGCGCAAATTTTAATTACGCCAGGGATTGCCTTTTCTATAGTAAATTTTTCAAAAAATAATTTTTTACTGTCGCAAATTTTAAATACGCCAGGGACTGCCTTTTCGATAGTAAATTATTCAAAAAATAATTTTTTACTGTCGCAAATTTTAATTGCGCCAGGGATTGCCTTTTCTATAGTAAATTTCTCAAAACATTATTTTTTACTGTCGCAAATTTTAAATACGACAGGGATTGCCTTTTCTATAGTAAATTTTTTACTGTCGCAAATTTTAATTACGCCAGGGATTGCCTTTTCTATAGTAAATTTTTCAAAAATTAATTTTTTACTGTCGCAATTTTTAAATACGCCAGGGATTGCCTTTTCTATAGTAAATTTTTCAAAATTTAATTTTATACTGTCGCAAATTTTAAATACGCCAGGGATTGCCTTTTCAATAGTAAATTATTCAAAAAATAATTTTTTACTGTCGCAAATTTTAATTGCGCCAGGGATTGCCTTTTCTATAGTAAATTTCTCAAAAAATAATTTTTTACTGTCGCAAATTTTAAATACGACAGGGATTGCCTTTTCTATAGTAAATTTTTCAAAAAATAATTTTTTACTGCCGCAAATTTTAATTACGCCAGGGATTGCCTTTTCTATAGTAAATTTTTCAAAAAATAATTTTTTACTGTCGCAAATTTTAATTACGCCAGGGATTGCCTCTTCTATAGTAAATTTTTCACAAATTAATTTTTTACTGTCGCAATTTTTAAATACGCCAGGGATTGCCTTTTCTACAGTAAATTTTTCAAAAAATAATTTTTTACTGTCGCAAATTTTAGTTACGCCAGGGATTGCCTTTTCTACAGTAAATTTTTCAAAAAATATTTTTTTACTGTCGCAAATTTTAATTACGCCAGGGATTGCCTTTTCTATAGTAAATTTTTCAAAAAATAATTTTTTACTGTCGCAAATTTTAATTACGCCAGGGATTGCCTCTTCTATAGTAAATTTTTCACAAATTAATTTTTACTGTCGCAAATTTTAATTGCGCCAGGGATTGCCTTTTCTACAGTAAATTTTTCAAAAAATAATTTTTTACTGTCGCAAATTTTAATTGAGCCAGGGATTGCCTTTTCTACAGTAAATTTTTCAAAAAATAATTTTTTACTGGCGCAAATTTTAATTACGCCAGGGATTGCCTTTTCTATAGTAAATTTTTTACTGTCGCAAATTTTAAATATGCCAGGGACTGCCTTTTCTATAGTAAATTTTTCAAAAATTAATTTTATACTGTCGCAAATTTTAAATACACCAGGGATTGCCTTTTCTATAGTAAATTTTTCAAAAAATAATTTTTTACTGTCGCAAATTTTAATTACGCCAGGGATTGCCTCTTCTATAGTAAATTTTGCAAAAAATAATTTTTTACTGTCGCAAATTTTAATTGCGCCAGGGATTGCTTTTTCTACAGTAAATATTTCAATAAAACATTTTTTACTGTCGCAAATTTTAATTACGCCAGGGATTGCCTTTTCTATAGTAAATTTTTCAAAAATTAATTTTTTACTGTCGCAAATTTTAATTGCGCCAGGGATTGCCTTTCTATAGTAAATTATTCAAAAAATAATTTTTTACTGTCGCAAATTTTAAATCCGCCAGGGATTGCACTTTCTATAGTAAATTATTCAAAAAAATAATTTTTTACTGTCGCAAATTTTAATTACGCCAGGGATTGCCTTTTCTATAGTAAATTTTTCAAAATTTAATTTTATACTGTCGCAAATTTTAAATACGCCAGGGATTGCCTTTTCTATAGAAAATTTTGCAAAAAATAATTTTTTACTGTCGCAAATTTTAACTACGCCAGGGATTGCCTTTTCTATAGTAAATTATTCCAAAAATAATCTTTTACTGTCGCAAATTTTAATTGCGCCAGGGATTGCTTTTCTACAGTAAATTTTTCAAAAAATAATTTTTTACCGTCGCAAGTTTTAATTACGCCAGGGATTGCCTTCTCTATAGTAAATGTTTAAAAAATAATTTTTTACTGTCGCAAATTTTAATTACGCCAGGGATTGCCTTTTCTATAGTAAATTTTTCAAAAATTAATTTTTTACTGTCGCAAATTTTAATTGCGCCAGGGATTGCCTTTTCTACAGTAAATTTTTCAATAAATAATTTTTTACTGTCGCAAATTTTAATTACGCCAGGGATTGCCTTTTCTATAGTAAATTATTCAAAAAATAATTTTTTACTGTCGCAAATTTTAGTTACGCCAGGGATTGCCTTTTCTACAGTAAATTTTTCAAAAAATATTTTTTTACTGTCGCAAATTTTAATTACGCCAGGGATTGCCTTTTCTATAGTAAATTTTTCAAAAAATAATTTTTTACTGTCGCAAATTTTAATTACGCCAGGGATTGCCTCTTCTATAGTAAATTTTTCACAAATTAATTTTTTACTGTCGCAAATTTTAATTGCGCCAGGGATTGCCTTTTCTACAGTAAATTTTTCAAAAAATAATTTTTTACTGTCGCAAATTTTAATTGAGCCAGGGATTGCCTTTTCTACAGTAAATTTTTCAAAAAATAATTTTTTACTAGCGCAAATTTTAATTACGCCAGGGATTGCCTTTTCTATAGTAAATTTTTCAAAAAATAATTTTTTACTCTCGCAAATTTTAAATACGCCAGGGACTGCCTTTTCTATAGTAAATTATTCAAAAAATAATTTTTTACTGTCGCAAATTTTAATTGCGCCAGGGATTGCCATTTATATAGTAAATTTCTCAAAACATTATTTTTTACTGTCGCAAATTTTAAATACGACAGGGATTGCCTTTTCTATAGTAAATTTTTTACTGTCGCAAATTTTAATTTCGGCAGGGATTGCCTTTTCTACAGTAAATTTTTCAAAATTTAATTTTTTACTGTCGAAAATTTTAATTGCGCCAGGGATTGCCTTTTCTACAGTAAATTTTTCAAAAAATTAATTTTTTACTGTCGCAAATTTTAAATACTCCAGGGATTGCCTTTCTATAGTAAATTTTTCAAAAAAATATTTTTTTACTGTCGCAAATTTTAATTGCGCCAGGGATTGCCTTTTCTATAGTAAATTTTTCAAAATTTAATTTTATACTGTCGCAAATTTTAAATACGCCAGGGATTGCCTTTTCTATAGTAAATTTTGCAAAAAATAATTTTATACTGTCCCAAATTTTAATTGCGCCAGGGATTGCCTTTTCTACAGTAAATTTTTCAAAAAATAATTTTCTACTGTCGCAAATTTTATTGCGCCAGGGATTTCCTTTTCTATAGTAAATTTTTCAAAAACTAATTTTTTACTGTCGCAAGTTTTAATTGCCCCAGGGATTGCCTTTTCTACAGTAAATTTTTCAAAAAATAATTTTCTACTGTCGCAAATTTTAGTTACGCCAGGGGTTGCGTTTTCTACAGTAAATTTTTCAAAAAATATTTTTTTAATGTCGCAAATTTTAATTACGCCAGGGATTGCCTTTTCTATAGTAAATTTTTCAAAAAATTATTTTTTACTGTCGCAAATTTTAATTGCGCCAGGGATTGCCTCTTCTATAGTAAATTTTTCACAAATTAATTTTTTACTGTCGCAAATTTTAATTGCGCCAGGGATTGCCTTTTCTACAGTAAATTTTTCAAAAAATAATTTTTTACTGTCGCAAATTTTAATTGAGCCAAGGATTGCCTTTTCTACAGTAAATTTTTCAAAAAATAATTTTTTACTGGCGCAAATTTAATTACGCCAGGGATTGCCTTTTCTATAGTAAATTTTTCAAAAAATAATTTTTTACTGTCGCAAATTTTAATTGCGCCAGGGATTGCCTTTCTACAGTAAATTTTTCAAAAAATAATTTTTTACTGTCGCAAATTTTAATTGAGCCGAGGATTGCCTTTTCTACAGTAAATTTTTCAAAAAATAATTTTTTACTGGCGCAAATTTAATTACGCCAGGGATTGCCTTTTCTATAGTAAATTTTTCAAAAAATAATTTTTTACTGTCGCAAATTTTAATTGCGCCAGGGATTGCCTTTCTACAGTAAATTTTTCAAAAAATAATTTTTTACTGTCGCAAATTTTAATTGAGCCAGGGATTGCCTTTTCTACAGTAAATTTTTCCAAAAATATTTTTTTACTGTCGCAAATTTTAAATATGCCAGGGATTGCCTTTTCTATAGTAAATTTTGAAAATAATAATTTTTTACTGTCGCAAATTTTAATTGCGCCAGGGATTGCCTTTTCTATAGTAAATTATTCAAAAAATAATTTTCTACTTTCGCAAATTTTAATTGCGCCAGGGATTGCCTTTTCTATAGTAAATTTTGCAAAAAATAATTTTTGACTGTCGCAAATTTTAATTGCGCCAGGGATTGCCTTTTCTATAGTAAATTTTACAAAATTTAATTTTATACTGTCGCAAATTTTAAATACGCCAGGGATTGCCTTTTCTACAGTAAATTTTTCAAAAAATAATTTTTTACTGGCGCAAATTTTAATTACGCTAGGGATTGCCTTTTTCATAGTAAATTTTTCAAAAAATAATTTTTTACTGTCGAAAATTTTAAATACGCCAGGGACTGCCTTTTCTATAGTAAATTATTCAAAAAATAATTTTTTACTGTCGCAAATTTTAATTGCGCCAGGGATTGCCTTTTCTATAGTAAATTTCTCAAAAAATAATTTTTTACTGTCGCAAATTTTAAATACGACAGGGATTGCCTTTTCTATAGTAAATTTTTCAAAAAATACTATTTTACTGTCGCAAATTTTAATTACGCCAAGGATTGCCTTTTCTATAGTAAATTTTTCAAAAAATAATTTTTTACTGTCGCAAATTTTAATTACGCCAGGGATTGCCTCTTCTATAGTAAATTTTTCACAAGTTAATTTTTTACTGTCGCAAATTTTAATTGCGCCAGGGATTGCCTTTTCTACAGTAAATTTTTCAAAAAATAATTTTTTACTGTCGCAAATTTTAATTGAGCCAGGGATTGCCTTTTCTACAGTAAATTTTTCAAAAAATAATTTTTTACTGGCGCAAATTTTAATTACGCCAGGGATTGCCTTTTCTATAGTAAATTTTTCAAAAAATAATTTTTTACTGTCGCAAATTTTAAATACGCCAGGGACTGCCTTTTCTATAGTAAATTTCTCAAAAAATAATTTTTTACTGTCGCAAATTTTAAATACGACAGGGATTGCCTTTTCTATAGTAAATTTTTCAAAAAATATGTTTTTAATGTCGCAAATTTTAATTACGCCAGGGATTGCCTTTTCTATAGTAAATTTTTCAAAAAATAATTTTTTACTGTCGCAAATTTTAATTACGCCAGGGATTGCCTCTTCTATAGTAAATTTTTCACAAATTAATTTTTTACTGTCGCAAACTTTAATTGCGCCAGGGATTGCCTTTTCTACAGTAAATTTTTCAAAAAATAATTTTTTACTGGCGCAAATTTTAATTACGCCAGGGATTGCCTTTTCTATAGTAAATTTTTCAAAAAATAATTTTTTACTGTCGCAAATTTTAAATACGCCAGGGACTGCCTTTTCTATAGTAAATTATTCAAAAAATAATTTTTTACTGTCGCAAATTTTAATTGCGCCAGGGATTGCCTTTTCTATAGTAAATTTTTCAAAAAATAATTTTTTACTGGCGCAAATTTTAATTACGCCAGGGATTGCCTTTTCTATAGTAAATTTTTCAAAAAATAATTTTTTACTGTCACAAATTTTAAATATGCCAGTTACTGCCTTTTCTATAGTAAATTTTTCAAAAAATATGTTTTTACTGTCGCAAATTTTAATTACGCCAGGGATTGCCTTTTCTATAGTAAATTTTTCAAAAAATAATTTTTTACTGTCGCAAATTTTAATTACGCCAGGGATTGCCTCTTCTATAGTAAATTTTTCACAAATTAATTTTTTACTGTCGCAAATTTTAATTGCGCCAGGGATTGCCTTTTCTACAGTAAATTTTTCAAAAAATAATTTTTTACTGGCGCAAATTTTAATTACGCCAGGGATTGCCTTTTCTATAGTAAATTTTTCAAAAAATAATTTTTTACTGTCGCAAATTTTAAATACGCCAGGGACTGCCTTTTCTATAGTAAATTATTCCAAAAAATAATTTTTTACTGTCGCAAATTTTAATTGCGCCAGGGATTGCCTTTTCTATAGTAAATTTCTCAAAAAATAATTTTTTACTGTCGCAAATTTTAAATACGACAGGGATTGCCTTTTCTATAGTAAATTTTTCAAAAAATACTATTTTACTGTCGCAAATTTTAATTACGCCAGGGATTGCCTTTTCTATAGTAAATTTTTCAAAAATTAATTTTTTACTGTCGCAATTTTTAAATACGCAAGGGATTGCCTTTTCTATAGTAAATTTTTCAAAATTTAATTTTATACTGTCGCAAATTTTCAATACGCCAGGAATTGCCTTTTCTATAGTAAATTATTCAAAAAATAATTTTTTACTGTCGCAAATTTTAATTGCGCCAGGGATTGCCTTTTTTATAGTAAATTTCTCAAAAAATAATTTTTTACTGTCGCAAATTTTAGTTACGCCAGGGATTGCCTTTTCTACAGTAAATTTTTCAAAAAATATTTTTTTATTGTCGCAAACTTTAATTACGCCAGGGATTACCTTTTCTATAGTAAATTTTTCAAAAAATAACTTTTTGCTGTCGCAAATTTTAATTACGCCAGGGAGTGCCTCTTCTATAGTAAATTTTTCACAAATTAATTTTTTACTGTCGCAAATTTTAATTGCGCCAGGGATTGCCTTTTCTACAGTAAATTTTTCAAAAAATAATTTTTTACTGTCGCAAATTTTAATTGAGCCAGGGATTGCCTTTTCTACAGTAAATTTTTCAAAAAATAATTTTTTACTGGCGCAAATTTTAATTACGCCAGGGATTGCCTTTTCTATAGTAAATTTTTCAAAAAATAATTTTTTACTGTCGTAACTTTTAAATACGCCAGGGACTGCCTTTTCTATAGTAAATTTTTCAAAAATTAATTTTATACTGTCGCAAATTTTAAATACACCAGGGATTGCCTTTTCTATAGTAAATTTTTCAAAAAATAATGTTTTACTGTCGCAAATTTTAATTACGCCAGGGATTGCCTCTTCTATAGTAAATTTTGCAAAAAATAATTTTTTACTGTCGCAAATTTTAATTGCGACAGGGATTGCTTTTTCTACAGTAAATTTTTCAATAAATCATTTTTTACTGTCGCAAATTTTAATTACGCCAGGGATTGCCTTTTCTATAGTAAATTATTCAAAAAATAATTTTTTACTGTCGCAAATTTTAATTGCGCCAGGGATTGCCTTTTATACAGTAAATTTTGCAAAAAATAATTTTTTACTGTCGCAAATTTTAATTACGCCAGGGATTGCCTTTTCTATAGTAAATTATTCAAAAAATAATTTTTTACTCTCGCAAATTTTAATTGCGCAAGGGATTGCCTTTTCTATAGTAAATTTTTCAAAAAATAATTTTTTCCGTCGCAAGTTTTAATTACGCCAGGGATTGCCTTCTCTATAGTAAATTTTTAAAAAAATAATTTTTTACTGTCGCAAATTTTAATTACGCCAGGGATTGCCTTTTCTATAGTAAATTTTTCAAAAATTAATTTTTTACTGTCGCAAATTTTAATGGCATTGCCTTTTCTACAGTAAATTTTTCAATAAATAATTTTTTACTGTCGCAAATTTTAATTACGCCAGGGATTGCCTTTTCTGTAGTAAATTATTCAAAAAATAATTCTTTACTGTCGCAAATTTTAATTGCGCCAGGGATTGCCTTTTCTACAGTAAATTTTTCAAAAAATTATTTCCTACTGTCGCAAATTTCAATTGCGCCAGGAATTGCCTTTTCTATAGTAAATTATTCAAAAAATATTTTTTTACTGTCGCAAATTTTAACTGCGACAGGGATTGCCTTTTCTACAGTAAATTTTTCAAAAAATAATTTTTTACTGTCGCAAATTTTAAATATGCCAGGGATTGCCTTTTCTATAGTAAATTTTGCAAAAAATAATTTTCTACTGTCGCAAATTTTAATTGCGCCAGGGATTGCCTTTTCTATAGTAAATAATTCAAAAAATAATTTTTTACTGTCGCAAATTTAAATTGCGCCAGGGATTGCTTTTCTACAGTAAATTTTTCAAAAAATAATTTTTTACTGTCGCAAATTTTAAATACGCCAGGGATTGCCTTTTCTATAGTAAATTTTGCAAAAAGTAATTTTTTACTGTCGCAAATTTTAATTGCGACAGGGATTGCCTTTTCTACAGTAAATTTTTCAAAAAATAATTTTTTACTGTCGCAAATTTTAAATACGCCAGGGATTTACTTTTCTATAGTAAATTTTTCAAAATTTAATTTTATACTGTCGCAAATTTTAAATACGCCAGGGATTGCCTTTTCTATAGTTAATTATTCAAAAAATAATTTTTAACTGTCGCAAATTTTAATTGCGCCAGGGATTGCCTTTTCTATAGTAAATTTCTCAAAAAATATTTTTTTACTGTCGCAAATTTTAAATACGACAGGGATTGCCTTTTCTATAGTAAATTTTTCAAAAAATAATTTTTTACTGTCGCGAATTTTAATTACGCCACTTTTCTATAGTAAATTTTTCAAAAAATAATTTTTTACTGGCGCAAATTTTAATTACGCCAGGGATTGCCTTTTCTACAGTAAATTTTTCAAAAAATAATTTTTTACTGTCGCAAATTTTAGTTACGCCAGGGATTGCCTTTTCTATAGTAAATTATTCAAAAAATAATTTTTTACTGTCGCAAATTTTAATTGCGCCAGGGATTGCCTTTTCTATAGTAAATTTCTCAAAAAATAATTTTTTACTGTCGCAAATTTTAAATACGACAGGGATTGCTTTTTCTATAGTAAATTTTTCAAAAAATAATTTTTTACTGTCGCAAATTTTAATTACGCCAGGGATTGCCTTTCCTATAGTAAATTTTTCAAAAATTAATTTTTTACTGTCGCAAATTTTAAATACGCCAGGGATTGCCTTTTCTATAGTAAATTTCTCAAAAAATATTTTTTTACTGTCGCAAATTTTAAATACGACAGGGATTGCCTTTTCTATAGTAAATTTTTCAAAAAATAATTTTTTACTGTCGCAAATTTTAATTACGCCAGGGATTGCCTTTTCTATAGTAAATTTTTCAAAAAATAATTTTTTACTGGCGCAAATTTTAATTACGCCAGGGATTGCCTTTTCTACAGTAAATTTTTCAAAAAATAATTTTTTACTGTCGCAAATTTTAGTTACGCCAGGGATTGCCTTTTCTATAGTAAATTATTCAAAAAATAATTTTTTACTGTCGCAAATTTTAATTGCGCCAGGGATTGCCTTTTCTATAGTAAATTTCTCAAAAAATAATTTTTTACTGTCGCAAATTTTAAATACGACAGGGTTTGCTTTTTCTATAGTAAATTTTTCAAAAAATAATTTTTTACTGTCGCAAATTTTAATTACGCCAGGGATTGCCTTTTCTATAGTAAATTCTTCAAAATTTAATTTTATACTGTCGCAAATTTTAAATACGCCAGGGATTGCCTTTTCTATAGTAAATTATTCAAAAAATAATTTTTTACTGTCGCAAATTTTAATTACGCCAGGGATTGCCTTTTCTATAGTAAATTTTTCAAAAAATAATTTTTTACTGTCGCAAATTTTAATTACGCCAGGGATTGCCTCTCCTATAGTAAATTTTTCACAAATTAATTTTTTACTGTCGCAATTTTTAAATACGCCATGGATTGCCTTTTCTACAGTAAATTTTTCAAAAAAATAATTTTTTACTGTCGCAAATTTTAGTTACGCCAGGGATTGCCTTTTCTACAGTAAATTTTTCAAAAAATATTTTTTTACTGTCGCAAATTTTAATTACGCCAGGGATTGCCTCTTCTATAGTAAATTTTTCACAAATTAATTTTTACTGTCGCAAATTTTAATTGCGCCAGGGATTGCCTTTTCTACAGTAAATTTTTCAAAAAGTAATTTTTTACTGTTGCAAATTTTAATTGAGCCAGGGATTGCCTTTTCTACAGTAAATTTTTCAAAAATAATTTTTTACTGGCGCAAATTTTAATTACGCCAGGGATTGCCTTTTCTATAGTAAATTTTTTACTGTCGCAAATTTTAAATATGCCAGGGACTGCCTTTTCTATAGTAAATTTTTCAAAAAATAATTTTTACCGTCGCAAGTTTTAATTACGCCAGGGATTGCCATTCTCTATAGTAAATGTTTAAAAAAATAATTTTTTACTGTCGCAAATTTTAATTACGCCAGGGATTGCCTTTTCTATAGTAAATTTTTCAAAAATTAATTTTTTACTGTCGCAAATTTTAATTGCACCAGGGATTGCCTTTTCTACAGTAAATTTTTCAATAAATAATTTTTTACTGTCGCAAATTTTAATTACGCCAGGGATTGCCTTTTCTATAGTAAATTATTCAAAAAATAATTCTTTACTGTCGCAAAGTTTAATTGCGCCAGGGATTGCCTTTTCTACAGTAAATTTTTCAAAAAATTTATTTCCTACTGTCACAAATTTCAATTGCGCCAGGGATTGCCTTTTCTATAGTAAATTATTCTAAAAATAATTTTTTACTGTCGCAAATTTTAATTGCGACAGGGATTGCCTTTTCTACAGTAAATTTTTCCAAAAATATTTTTTTACTGTCGCAAATTTTAAATATGCCAGGGATTGCCTTTTCTATAGTAAATTTTTGAAAAAAATAATTTTTTACTGTCGCAAATTTTAATTGCGCCAGGGATTGCCTTTTCTATAGTAAATTATTCAAAAAATAATTTTCTACTGTCGCAAATTTTAATTGCGCCAGGGATTGCCTTTTCTATAGTAAATTTTTCAAAAATTAATTTTTTACTGTCGCAAATTTTAATGGGATTGCCTTTCCTACAGTAAATTTTTCAATAAATAATTTTTTTACTGTCGCAAATTTTAATTACGCCAGGGATTGCCTTTTCTGTAGTAAATTATTCAAAAAATAATTCTTTACTGTCGCAAATTTTAATTGCGCCAGGGATTGCCTTTTCTACAGTAAATTTTTCAAAAAATTATTTCCTACTGTCGCAAATTTCAATTGCGCCAGGAATTGCCTTTTCTATAGTAAATTATTCAAAAAATATTTTTTTACTGTCGCAAATTTTAACTGCGACAGGGATTGCCTTTTCTACAGTAAATTTTTCAAAAAATAATTTTTACTGTCGCAAATTTTAAATATGCCAGGGATTGCCTTTTCTATAGTAAATTTTGCAAAAAATAATTTTCTACTGTCGCAAATTTTAATTGCGCCAGGGATTGCCTTTTCTATAGTAAATAATTCAAAAAATAATTTTTTACTGTCGCAAATTTAAATTGCGCCAGGGATTGCTTTTCTACAGTAAATTTTTCAAAAAATAATTTTTTACTGTCGCAAATTTTAAATACGCCAGGGATTGCCTTTTCTATAGTAAATTTTGCAAAAAATAATTTTTTACTGTCGCAAATTTTAATTGCGACAGGGATTGCCTTTTCTACAGTAAATTTTTCAAAAAATAATTTTTTACTGTCGCAAATTTTAAATACGCCAGGGATTTACTTTTCTATAGTAAATTTTTCAAAATTTAATTTTATACTGTCGCAAATTTTAAATACGCCAGGGATTGCCTTTCTATAGTTAATTATTCAAAAAATAATTTTTAACTGTCGCAAATTTTAATTGCGCCAGGGATTGCCTTTTCTATAGTAAATTTCTCAAAAAATATTTTTTTACTGTCGCAAATTTTAAATACGACAGGGATTGCCTTTTCTATAGTAAATTTTTCAAAAAATAATTTTTTACTGTCGCAAATTTTAATTACGCCAGGGATTGCCTTTTCTATAGTAAATTTTTCAAAAAATAATTTTTTACTGGCGCAAATTTTAATTACGCCAGGGATTGCCTTTTCTACAGTAAATTTTTCAAAAAATAATTTTTTACTGTCGCAAATTTTAGTTACGCCAGGGATTGCCTTTTCTATAGTAAATTATTCAAAAAATAATTTTTTACTGTCGCAAATTTTAATTGCGCCAGGGATTGCCTTTTCTATAGTAAATTTCTCAAAAAATAATTTTTTACTGTCGCAAATTTTAAATACGACAGGGATTGCTTTTTCTATAGTAAATTTTCAAAAAATAATTTTTTACTGTCGCAAATTTTAATTACGCCAGGGATTGCCTTTCCTATAGTAAATTTTTCAAAAATTAATTTTTACTGTCGCAAATTTTAAATACGCCAGGGATTGCCTTTTCTATAGTAAATTTCTCAAAAAATATTTTTTACTGTCGAAAATTTTAAATACGACAGGGATTGCCTTTTCTATAGTAAATTTTTCAAAAAATAATTTTTTACTGTCGCAAATTTTAATTACGCCAGGATTGCCTTTTCTATAGTAAATTTTTCAAAAAATAATTTTTTACTGGCGCAAATTTTAATTACGCCAGGGATTGCCTTTTCTACAGTAAATTTTTCAAAAAATAATTTTTTACTTTTGCAAATTTTAGTTACGCCAGGGATTGCCTTTTCTATAGTAAATTATTCAAAAAATAATTTTTTACTGTCGCAAATTTAATTGCGCCAGGGATTGCCTTTTCTATAGTAAATTTCTCAAAAAATAATTTTTTACTGTCGCAAATTTTAAATACGACAGGGATTGCTTTTTCTATAGTAAATTTTTCAAAAAATAATTTTTTACTGTCGCAAATTTTAATTACGCCAGGGATTGCCTTTTCTATAGTAAATTCTTCAAAATTTAATTTTATACTGTCGCAAATTTTAAATACGCCAGGGATTGCCTTTTCTATAGTAAATTATTCAAAAAATAATTTTTTACTGTCGCAAATTTTAATTACGCCAGGGATTGCCTTTTCTATAGTAAATTTTTCAAAAAATAATTTTTTACTGTCGCAAATTTTAATTACGCCAGGGATTGCCTCTCCTATAGTAAATTTTTCACAAATTAATTTTTTACTGTCGCAATTTTTAAATACGCCAGGGATTGCCTTTTCTACAGTAAATTTTTCAAAAAAATAATTTTTTACTGTCGCAAATTTTAGTTACGCCAGGGATTGCCTTTTCTACAGTAAATTTTTCAAAAAATATTTTTTTACTGTCGCAAATTTTAATTACGCCAGGGATTGCCTCTTCTATAGTAAATTTTTCACAAATTAATTTTTACTGTCGCAAATTTTAATTGCGCCAGGTATTGCCTTTTCTACAGTAAATTTTTCAAAAAGTAATTTTTTACTGTTGCAAATTTTAATTGAGCCAGGGATTGCCTTTTCTACAGTAAATTTTTCAAAAAATAATTTTTTACTGGCGCAAAGTTTAATTGCGCCAGGGATTGCCTTTT
Organism: Dioctria linearis; assembly: GCA_963930735.1. Lineage (NCBI taxonomy): Eukaryota > Metazoa > Arthropoda > Insecta > Diptera > Asilidae > Dioctria > Dioctria linearis. The sequence goes on along the minus strand of CAWVNZ010000168.1, from coordinate 100,249 downwards.
CTACAGTAAATTTTTCAAAAAATTATTTCCTACTGTCACAAATTTCAATTGCGCCAGGGATTGCCTTTTCTATAGTAAATTATTCTAAAAATAATTTTTTACTGTCACAAATTTTAATTGCGACAGGGATTGCCTTTTCTACAGTAAATTTTTCCAAAAATATTTTTTTACTGTCGCAAATTTTAAATATGCCAGGGATTGCCTTTTCTATAGTAAATTTTGAAAAAAATAATTTTTTACTGTCGCAAATTTTAATTGCGCCAGGGATTGCCTTTTCTATAGTAAATTATTCAAAAAATAATTTTCTACTGTCGCAAATTTTAATTGCGCCAGGGATTGCCTTTTCTATAGTAAATTTTGCAAAAAATAATTTTTTACTGTCGCAAATTTTAATTGCGCCAGGGATTGCCTTTTCTATAGTAAATTTTACAAAATTTAATTTTATACTGTCGCAAATTTTAAATACGCCAGGGATTGCCTTTTCTATAGTAAATTATTCAAAAAATAATTTTTTACTGTCGCAAATTTTAATTGCGCCAGGGATTGCCTTTTCTACAGTAAATTTTTCAAAAAATAATTTTTTACTGTCGCAAATTTTAAATACGCCAGGGATTGCCTTTTCTATAGTAAATTTTGCAAAAAATAATTTTTTACTGTCGCAAATTTTAATTGCGACAGGGATTGCCTTTTCTACAGTAAATTTTTCAAAAAATAATTTTTTACTGTCGCAAATTTTAAATACGCCAGGGATTGCCTTTTCTATAGTAAATTTTTCAAAATTTAATTTTATACTGTCGCAAATTTTAAATACGCCAGGGATTGCCTTTTCTATAGTAAATTATTCAAAAAATAATTTTTTACTGTCGCAAATTTTAATTGCGCCAGGGATTGCCTTTTCTATAGTAAATTTCTCAAAAAATAATTTTTTACTGTCGCAAATTTTAAATACGACAGGGATTGCCTTTTCTATAGTAAATTTTTCAAAAAATAATTTTTTACTGTCGCAAATTTTAAATACGACAGGGATTGCCTTTTCTATAGTAAATTTTTCAAAAAATAATGTTTTACTGTCGCAAATTTTAAATACGCCAGGGACTGCCTTTTCTATAGTAAATTATTCAAAAAATAATTTTTTACTGTCGCAAATTTTAATTACGCCAGGGATTGCCTTTTCTATAGTAAATTTTTCAAAAATTAATTTTTTACTGTCGCAATTTTTAAATACGCCAGGGATTGCCTTTTCTATAGTAAATTTTTCAAAATTTAATTTTATACTGTCGCAAATTTTAAATACGCCAGGGATTACCTTTTCTATAGTAAATTATTCAAAAAATAATTTTTTACTTTCGCAAATTTTAAATACGCCAGGGATTGTCTTTTCTATAGTAAATTATTCAAAAAATAATTCTTTACTGTCGCAAAGGTTAATTGCGCCAGGGATTGCCTTTTCTACAGTAAATTTTTCAAAAAATTATTTCCTACTGTCACAAATTTCAATTGCGCCAGGGATTGCCTTTTCTATAGTAAATTATTCTAAAAATAATTTTTTACTGTCGCAAATTTTAATTGCGACAGGGATTGCCTTTTCTACAGTAAATTTTTCCAAAAATATTTTTTTACTGTCGCAAATTTTAAATATGCCAGGGATTGCCTTTTCTATAGTAAATTTTGAAAAAAATAATTTTTTACTGTCGCAAATTTTAATTGCGCCAGGGATTGCCTTTTCTATAGTAAATTATTCAAAAAATAATTTTCTACTGTCGCAAATTTTAATTGCGCCAGGGATTGCCTTTTCTATAGTAAATTTTGCAAAAAATAATTTTTTACTGTCGCAAATTTTAATTGCGCCAGGGATTGCCTTTTCTATAGTAAATTTTACAAAATTTAATTTTATACTGTCGCAAATTTTAAATACGCCAGGGATTGCCTTTTCTATAGTAAATTATTCAAAAAATAATTTTTTACTGTCGCAAATTTTAATTGCGCCAGGGATTGCGTTTTCTATAGTAAATTTTTCAAAAAATAATTTTTTACTGTCGCAAATTTTAATTGAGCCAAGGATTGCCTTTTCTACAGTAAATTTTTCAAAAAATAATTTTTTACTGGCGCAAATTTTAATTACGCCAAGGATTGCCTTTTCTATAGTAAATTTTTCAAAATTTAATTTTTTACTGTCGCAAATTTTAATTACGCCAGGGATTGCCTCTTCTATAGTAAATTTTTCACAAGTTAATCTTTTACTGTCGCAAATTTTAATTACGCCAGGGATTGCCTCTTCTATAGTAAATTTTGCAAAAAATAATTTTTTACTGTCGCAAATTTTAATTGCGCCAGGGATTGCTTTTTCTACAGTAAATTTTTCAATAAAACATTTTTTACTGTCGCAAATTTTAATTACGCCAGGGATTGCCTTTTCTATAGTAAATTTTTCAAAAATTAATTTTTTACTGTCGCAAATTTTAATTGCTCCAGGGATTGCCTTTCTATAGTAACTTATTCAAAAAATAATTTTTTACTGTCGCAAATTTTAAATCCGCCAGGGATTGCACTTTCTATAGTAAATTATTCAAAAAAATAATTTTTTACTGTCGCAAATTTTAATTACGCCAGGGATTGCCTTTTCTATAGTAAATTTTTCAAAATTTAATATTATACTGTCGCAAATTTTAAATACGCCAGGGATTGCCTTTTCTACAGTAAATTTTTCAAAAAATAATTTTTTATTGTCGCAAATTTTAGTTACGCCAGGGATTGCCTTTTCTATAGTAAATTATTCAAAAAATAATTTTTTACTGTCGCAAATTTTAATTGCGCCAGGGATTGCCTTTTCTATAGTAAATTTCTCAAAAAATAATTTTTTACTGTCGCAAATTTTAAATACGACAGGGATTGCTTTTTCTATAGTAAATTTTTCAAAAAATAATTTTTTACTGTCGCAAATTTTAATTACGCCAGGGATTGCCTTTCCTATAGTAAATTTTTCAAAAATTAATTTTTTACTGTCGCAAATTTTAAATACGCCAGGGATTGCCTTTTCTATAGTAAATTTCTCAAAAAATATTTTTTTACTGTCGCAAATTTTAAATACGACAGGGATTGCCTTTTCTATAGTAAATTTTTCAAAAAATAATTTTTTACTGTCGCAAATTTTAATTACGCCAGGGATTGCCTTTTCTATAGTAAATTTTTCAAAAAAAAATTTTTTACTGGCGCAAATTTTAATTACGCCAGGGATTGCCTTTTCTACAGTAAATTTTTCAAAAAATAATTTTTTAATGTCGCAAATTTTAGTTACGCCAGGGATTGCCTTTTCTATAGTAAATTATTCAAAAAATAATTTTTTACTGTCGCAAATTTTAATTGCGCCAGGGATTGCCTTTTCTATAGTAAATTTCTCAAAAAATAATTTTTTACTGTCGTAAATTTTAAATACGACAGGGATTGCTTTTTCTATAGTAAATTTTTCAAAAAATAATTTTTTACTGTCGCAAATTTTAATTACGCCAGGGATTGCCTTTTCTATAGTAAATTCTTCAAAATTTAATTTTATACTGTCGCAAATTTTGAATACGACAGGGATTGCCTTTTCTATAGTAAATTTTTCAAAAAATAATTTTTTACTGTCGCAAATTTTAATTACGCCAGGGATTGCCTTTTCTATAGTAAATTTTTCAAAAAATAATTTTTTACTGTCGCAAATTTTAATTACGCCAGGGATTGCCTCTCCTATAGTAAATTTTTCACAAATTAATTTTTTACTGTCGCAATTTTTAAATACGCCAGGGATTGCCTTTTCTACAGTAAATTTTTCAAAAAAATAATTTTTTACTGTCGCAAATTTTAGTTACGCCAGGGATTGCCTTTTCTACAGTAAATTTTTCAAAAAATATTTTTTTACTGTCGCAAATTTTAATTACGCCAGGGATTGCCTCTTCTATAGTAAATTTTTCACAAATTAATTTTTACTGTCGCAAATTTTAATTGCGCCAGGGATTGCCTTTTCTACAGTAAATTTTTCAAAAAGTAATTTTTTACTGTTGCAAATTTTAATTGAGCCAGGGATTGCCTTTTCTACAGTAAATTTTTCAAAAAATAATTTTTTACTGGCGCAAATTTTAATTACGCCAGGGATTGCCTTTTCTATAGTAAATTTTTTACTGTCGCAAATTTTAAATATGCCAGGGACTGCCTTTTCTATAGTAAATTTTTCAAAAAATAATTTTTTACCGTCGCAAGTTTTAATTACGCCAGGGATTGCCTTCTCTATAGTAAATGTTTAAAAAAATAATTTTTTACTGTCGCAAATTTTAATTACGCCAGGGATTGCCTTTTCTATAGTAAATTTTTCAAAAATTAATTTTTTACTGTCGCAAATTTTAATTGCACCAGGGATTGCCTTTTCTACAGTAAATTTTTCAATAAATAATTTTTTACTGTCGCAAATTTTAATTACGCCAGGGATTGCCTTTTCTATAGTAAATTATTCAAAAAATAATTCTTTACTGTCGCAAAGTTTAATTGCGCCAGGGATTGCCTTTTCTACAGTAAATTTTTCAAAAAATTATTTCCTACTGTCACAAATTTCAATTGCGCCAGGGATTGCCTTTTCTATAGTAAATTATTCTAAAAATAATTTTTTACTGTCGCAAATTTTAATTGCGACAGGGATTGCCTTTTCTACAGTAAATTTTTCCAAAAATATTTTTTTACTGTCGCAAATTTTAAATATGCCAGGGATTGCCTTTTCTATAGTAAATTTTGAAAAAAATAATTTTTTACTGTCGCAAATTTTAATTGCGCCAGGGATTGCCTTTTCTATAGTAAATTATTCAAAAAATAATTTTCTACTGTCGCAAATTTTAATTGCGCCAGGGATTGCCTTTTCTATAGTAAATTTTGCAAAAAATAATTTTTTACTGTCGCAAATTTTAATTGCGCCAGGGATTGCCTTTTCTATAGTAAATTTTACAAAATTTAATTTTGTACTGTCGCAAATTTTAAATACGCCAGGGATTGCCTTTTCTATAGTAAATTATTCAAAAAATAATTTTTTACTGTCGCAAATTTTAATTGCGCCAGGGATTGCCTTTTCTACAGTAAATTTTTCAAAAAATAATTTTTTACTGTCGCAAATTTTAAATACGCCAGGGATTGCCTTTTCTATAGTAAATTTTGCAAAAAATAATTTTTTACTGTCGCAAATTTTAATTGCGACAGGGATTGCCTTTTCTACAGTAAATTTTTCAAAAAATAATTTTTTACTGTCGCAAATTTTAAATACGCCAGGGATTGCCTTTTCTATAGTAAATTTTTCAAAATTTAATTTTATACTGTCGCAAATTTTAAATACGCCAGGGATTGCCTTTTCTATAGTAAATTATTCAAAAAATAATTTTTTACTGTCGCAAATTTTAATTGCGCCAGGGATTGCCTTTTCTATAGTAAATTTCTCAAAAAATAATTTTTTACTGTCGCAAATTTTAAATACGACAGGGATTGCCTTTTCTATAGTAAATTTTTCAAAAAATAATTTTTTACTGTCGCAAATTTTAAATACGACAGGGATTGCCTTTTCTATAGTAAATTTTTCAAAAAATAATGTTTTACTGTCGCAAATTTTAAATACGCCAGGGACTGCCTTTTCTATAGTAAATTATTCAAAAAATAATTTTTTACTGTCGCAAATTTTAATTACGCCAGGGATTGCCTTTTCTATAGTAAATTTTTCAAAAATTGATTTTTTACTGTCGCAATTTTTAAATACGCCAGGGATTGCCTTTTCTATAGTAAATTTTTCAAAATTTAATTTTATACTGTCGCAAATTTTAAATACGCCTGGGATTACCTTTTCTATAGTAAATTATTCAAAAAATAATTTTTTACTTTCGCAAATTTTAAATACGCCAGGGATTGCCTTTTCTATAGTAAATTATTCAAAAAATAATTCTTTACTGTCGCAAAGTTTAATTGCGCCAGGGATTGCCTTTTCTACAGTAAATTTTTCAAAAAATTATTTCCTACTGTCACAAATTTCAATTGCGCCAGGGATTGCCTTTTCTATAGTAAATTATTCTAAAAATAATTTTTTACTGTCGCAAATTTTAATTGCGACAGGGATTGCCTTTTCTACAGTAAATTTTTCCAAAAATATTTTTTTACTGTCGCAAATTTTAAATATGCCAGGGATTGCCTTTTCTATAGTAAATTTTGAAAAAAATAATTTTTTACTGTCGCAAATTTTAATTGCGCCAGGGATTGCCTTTTCTATAGTAAATTATTCAAAAAATAATTTTCTACCGTCGCAAATTTTAATTGCGCCAGGGATTGCCTTTTCTATAGTAAATTATTCAAAAAATAATTTTCTACTGTCGCAAATTTTAATTGCGCCAGGGATTGCCTTTTCTATAGTAAATTTTGCAAAAAATAATTTTTTACTGTCGCAAATTTTAATTGCGCCAGGGATTGCCTTTTCTATAGTAAATTTTACAAAATTTAATTTTATACTGTCGCAAATTTTAAATACGCCAGGGATTGCCTTTTCTATAGTAAATTATTCAAAAAATAATTTTTTACTGTCGCAAATTTTAATTGCGCCAGGGATTGCCTTTTCTATAGTAAATTTTTCAAAAAATAATTTTTTACTGTCGCAAATTTTAATTGAGCCAAGGATTGCCTTTTCTACAGTAAATTTTTCAAAAAATAATTTTTTACTGGCGCAAATTTTAATTACGCCAAGGGTTGCCTTTTCTATAGTAAATTTTTCAAAATTTAATTTTTTACTGTCGCAAATTTTAATTACGCCAGGGATTGCCTCTTCTATAGTAAATTTTTCACAAGTTAATCTTTTACTGTCGCAAATTTTAATTACGCCAGGGATTGCCTCTTCTATAGTAAATTTTGCAAAAAATAATTTTTTACTGTCGCAAATTTTAATTGCGCGAGGGATTGCTTTTTCTACAGTAAATTTTTCAATAAAACATTTTTTACTGTCGCAAATTTTAATTACGCCAGGGATTGCCTTTTCTATAGTAAATTTTTCAAAAATTAATTTTTTACTGTCGCAAATTTTAATTGCGCCAGGGATTGCCTTTCTATAGTAACTTATTCAAAAAATAATTTTTTACTGTCGCAAATTTTAAATCCGCCAGGGATTGCACTTTCTATAGTAAATTATTCAAAAAAATAATTTTTTACTGTCGCAAATTTTAATTACGCCAGGGATTGCCTTTTCTATAGTAAATTTTTCAAAATTTAATATTATACTGTCGCAAATTTTAAATACGCCAGGGATTGCCTTTTCTATAGTAAATTTTGCAAAAAATAATTTTTTACTGTCGCAAATTTTAACTACGCCAGGGATTGCCTTTTCTATAGTAAATTATTCAAAAAATAATTTTTTACTGTCGCAAATTTTAATTGCGCCAGGGATTGCCTTTTCTACAGTAAATTTTTCAAAAAATAATTTTTTACTGTCGCAAATTTTAATTACGCCAAGGATTGCCTTTTCTATAGTAAATTATTCAAAAAATAATTCTTTACTGTCGCAAAGTTTAATTGCGCCAGGGATTGCCTTTTCTACAGTAAATTTTTCAAAAAATTATTTCCTACTGTCACAAATTTCAATTGCGCCAGGGATTGCCTTTTCTATAGTAAATTATTCTAAAAATAATTTTTTACTGTCGCAAATTTTAATTGCGACAGGGATTGCCTTTTCTACAGTAAATTTTTCCAAAAATATTTTTTTACTGTCGCAAATTTTAAATATGCCAGGGATTGCCTTTTCTATAGTAAATTTTGAAAAAAATAATTTCTTACTGTCGCAAATTTTAAATACGCCAGGGACTGCCTTTTCTATAGTAAATTATTCAAAAAATAAATTTTTACTGTCGCCAATTTTAATTGCGCCAGGGATTGCCTTGTCTATAGTAAATTTTTCAAAATTTAATTTTATACTGTCGCAAATTTTAAATACGCCAGGGATTGCCTTTTCGATAGTAAATTATTCAAAAAATAATTCTTTACTGTCGCAAAGTTTAATTGCGCCAGGGATTGCCTTTTCTACAGTAAATTTTTCAAAAAATTATTTCCTACTGTCACAAATTTCAATTGCGCCAGGGATTGCCTTTTCTATAGTAAATTATTCTAAAAATAATTTTTTACTGTCGCAAATTTTAATTGCGACAGGGATTGCCTTTTCTACAGTAAATTTTTCCAAAAATATTTTTTTACTGTCGCAAATTTTAAATATGCCAGGGATTGCCTTTTCTATAGTAAATTATTCAAAAAATAATTTTTTACTGTCGCAAATTTTAATTGCGCCAGGGATTGCCTTTTCTATAGTAAATTATTCAAAAAATAATTTTCTACTGTCGCAAATTTTAATTGCGCCAGGGATTGCCTTTTCTATAGTAAATTTTGCAAAAAATAATTTTTTACTGTCGCAAATTTTAATTGCGCCAGGGATTGCCTTTTCTATAGTAAATTTTACAAAATTTAATTTTATACTGTCGCAAATTTTAAATACGCCAGGGATTGCCTTTTCTATAGTAAATTATTCAAAAAATAATTTTTTACTGTCGCAAATTTTAATTGCGCCAGGGATTGCGTTTTCTATAGTAAATTTTTCAAAAAATAATTTTTTACTGTCGCAAATTTTAATTGAGCCAAGGATTGCCTTTTCTACAGTAAATTTTTCAAAAAATAATTTTTTACTGGCGCAAATTTTAATTACGCCAAGGATTGCCTTTTCTATAGTAAATTTTTCAAAATTTAATTTTTTACTGTCGCAAATTTTAATTACGCCAGGGATTGCCTCTTCTATAGTAAATTTTTCACAAGTTAATCTTTTACTGTCGCAAATTTTAATTACGCCAGGGATTGCCTCTTCTATAGTAAATTTTGCAAAAAATAATTTTTTACTGTCGCAAATTTTAATTGCGCCAGGGATTGCTTTTTCTACAGTAAATTTTTCAATAAAACATTTTTTACTGTCGCAAATTTTAATTACGCCAGGGATTGCCTTTTCTATAGTAAATTTTTCAAAAATTAATTTTTTACTGTCGCAAATTTTAATTGCTCCAGGGATTGCCTTTCTATAGTAACTTATTCAAAAAATAATTTTTTACTGTCGCAAATTTTAAATCCGCCAGGGATTGCACTTTCTATAGTAAATTATTCAAAAAAATAATTTTTTACTGTCGCAAATTTTAATTACGCCAGGGATTGCCTTTTCTATAGTAAATTTTTCAAAATTTAATATTATACTGTCGCAAATTTTAAATACGCCAGGGATTGCCTTTTCTACAGTAAATTTTTCAAAAAATAATTTTTTATTGTCGCAAATTTTAGTTACGCCAGGGATTGCCTTTTCTATAGTAAATTATTCAAAAAATAATTTTTTACTGTCGCAAATTTTAATTGCGCCAGGGATTGCCTTTTCTATAGTAAATTTCTCAAAAAATAATTTTTTACTGTCGCAAATTTTAAATACGACAGGGATTGCTTTTTCTATAGTAAATTTTTCAAAAAATAATTTTTTACTGTCGCAAATTTTAATTACGCCAGGGATTGCCTTTCCTATAGTAAATTTTTCAAAAATTAATTTTTTACTGTCGCAAATTTTAAATACGCCAGGGATTGCCTTTTCTATAGTAAATTTCTCAAAAAATATTTTTTTACTGTCGCAAATTTTAAATACGACAGGGATTGCCTTTTCTATAGTAAATTTTTCAAAAAATAATTTTTTACTGTCGCAAATTTTAATTACGCCAGGGATTGCCTTTTCTATAGTAAATTTTTCAAAAAAAAATTTTTTACTGGCGCAAATTTTAATTACGCCAGGGATTGCCTTTTCTACAGTAAATTTTTCAAAAAATAATTTTTTAATGTCGCAAATTTTAGTTACGCCAGGGATTGCCTTTTCTATAGTAAATTATTCAAAAAATAATTTTTTACTGTCGCAAATTTTAATTGCGCCAGGGATTGCCTTTTCTATAGTAAATTTCTCAAAAAATAATTTTTTACTGTCGTAAATTTTAAATACGACAGGGATTGCTTTTTCTATAGTAAATTTTTCAAAAAATAATTTTTTACTGTCGCAAATTTTAATTACGCCAGGGATTGCCTTTTCTATAGTAAATTCTTCAAAATTTAATTTTATACTGTCGCAAATTTTGAATACGACAGGGATTGCCTTTTCTATAGTAAATTTTTCAAAAAATAATTTTTTACTGTCGCAAATTTTAATTACGCCAGGGATTGCCTTTTCTATAGTAAATTTTTCAAAAATAATTTTTTACTGTCGCAAATTTTAATTACGCCAGGGATTGCCTCTCCTATAGTAAATTTTTCACAAATTAATTTTTTACTGTCGCAATTTTTAAATACGCCAGGGATTGCCTTTTCTACAGTAAATTTTTCAAAAAAATAATTTTTTACTGTCGCAAATTTTAGTTACGCCAGGGATTGCCTTTTCTACAGTAAATTTTTCAAAAAATATTTTTTTACTGTCGCAAATTTTAATTACGCCAGGGATTGCCTCTTCTATAGTAAATTTTTCACAAATTAATTTTTACTGTCGCAAATTTTAATTGCGCCAGGGATTGCCTTTTCTACAGTAAATTTTTCAAAAAGTAATTTTTTACTGTTGCAAATTTTAATTGAGCCAGGGATTGCCTTTTCTACAGTAAATTTTTCAAAAAATAATTTTTTACTGGCGCAAATTTTAATTACGCCAGGGATTGCCTTTTCTATAGTAAATTTTTTACTGTCGCAAATTTTAAATATGCCAGGGACTGCCTTTTCTATAGTAAATTTTTCAAAAAATAATTTTTTACCGTCGCAAGTTTTAATTACGCCAGGGATTGCCTTCTCTATAGTAAATGTTTAAAAAAATAATTTTTTACTGTCGCAAATTTTAATTACGCCAGGGATTGCCTTTTCTATAGTAAATTTTTCAAAAATTAATTTTTTACTGTCGCAAATTTTAATTGCACCAGGGATTGCCTTTTCTACAGTAAATTTTTCAATAAATAATTTTTTACTGTCGCAAATTTTAATTACGCCAGGGATTGCCTTTTCTATAGTAAATTATTCAAAAAATAATTCTTTACTGTCGCAAAGTTTAATTGCGCCAGGGATTGCCTTTTCTACAGTAAATTTTTCAAAAAATTATTTCCTACTGTCACAAATTTCAATTGCGCCAGGGATTGCCTTTTCTATAGTAAATTATTCTAAAAATAATTTTTTACTGTCGCAAATTTTAATTGCGACAGGGATTGCCTTTTCTACAGTAAATTTTTCCAAAAATATTTTTTTACTGTCGCAAATTTTAAATATGCCAGGGATTGCCTTTTCTATAGTAAATTTTGAAAAAAATAATTTTTTACTGTCGCAAACTTTAATTGCGCCAGGGATTGCCTTTTCTATAGTAAATTATTCAAAAAATAATTTTCTACTGTCGCAAATTTTAATTGCGCCAGGGATTGCCTTTTCTATAGTAAATTTTGCAAAAAATAATTTTTTACTGTCGCAAATTTTAATTGCGCCAGGGATTGCCTTTTCTATAGTAAATTTTACAAAATTTAATTTTGTACTGTCGCAAATTTTAAATACGCCAGGGATTGCCTTTTCTATAGTAAATTATTCAAAAAATAATTTTTTACTGTCGCAAATTTTAATTGCGCCAGGGATTGCCTTTTCTACAGTAAATTTTTCAAAAAATAATTTTTTACTGTCGCAAATTTTAAATACGCCAGGGATTGCCTTTTCTATAGTAAATTTTGCAAAAAATAATTTTTTACTGTCGCAAATTTTAATTGCGACAGGGATTGCCTTTTCTACAGTAAATTTTTCAAAAAATAATTTTTTACTGTCGCAAATTTTAAATACGCCAGGGATTGCCTTTTCTATAGTAAATTTTTCAAAATTTAATTTTATACTGTCGCAAATTTTAAATACGCCAGGGATTGCCTTTTCTATAGTAAATTATTCAAAAAATAATTTTTTACTGTCGCAAATTTTAATTGCGCCAGGGATTGCCTTTTCTATAGTAAATTTCTCAAAAAATAATTTTTTACTGTCGCAAATTTTAAATACGACAGGGATTGCCTTTTCTATAGTAAATTTTTCAAAAAATAATTTTTTACTGTCGCAAATTTTAAATACGACAGGGATTGCCTTTTCTATAGTAAATTTTTCAAAAAATAATGTTTTACTGTCGCAAATTTTAAATACGCCAGGGACTGCCTTTTCTATAGTAAATTATTCAAAAAATAATTTTTTACTGTCGCAAATTTTAATTACGCCAGGGATTGCCTTTTCTATAGTAAATTTTTCAAAAATTGATTTTTTACTGTCGCAATTTTTAAATACGCCAGGGATTGCCTTTTCTATAGTAAATTTTTCAAAATTTAATTTTATACTGTCGCAAATTTTAAATACGCCTGGGATTACCTTTTCTATAGTAAATTATTCAAAAAATAATTTTTTACTTTCGCAAATTTTAAATACGCCAGGGATTGCCTTTTCTATAGTAAATTATTCAAAAAATAATTCTTTACTGTCGCAAAGTTTAATTGCGCCAGGGATTGCCTTTTCTACAGTAAATTTTTCAAAAAATTATTTCCTACTACTGTCACAAATTTCAATTGCGCCAGGGATTGCCTTTTCTATAGTAAATTATTCTAAAAATAATTTTTTACTGTCGCAAATTTTAATTGCGACAGGGATTGCCTTTTCTACAGTAAATTTTTCCAAAAATATTTTTTTACTGTCGCAAATTTTAAATATGCCAGGGATTGCCTTTTCTATAGTAAATTTTGAAAAAAATAATTTTTTACTGTCGCAAATTTTAATTGCGCCAGGGATTGCCTTTTCTATAGTAAATTATTCAAAAAATAATTTTCTACCGTCGCAAATTTTAATTGCGCCAGGGATTGCCTTTTCTATAGTAAATTATTCAAAAAATAATTTTCTACTGTCGCAAATTTTAATTGCGCCAGGGATTGCCTTTTCTATAGTAAATTTTGCAAAAAATAATTTTTTACTGTCGCAAATTTTAATTGCGCCAGGGATTGCCTTTTCTATAGTAAATTTTACAAAATTTAATTTTATACTGTCGCAAATTTTAAATACGCCAGGGATTGCCTTTTCTATAGTAAATTATTCAAAAAATAATTTTTTACTGTCGCAAATTTTAATTGCGCCAGGGATTGCCTTTTCTATAGTAAATTTTTCAAAAAATAATTTTTTACTGTCGCAAATTTTAATTGAGCCAAGGATTGCCTTTTCTACAGTAAATTTTTCAAAAAATAATTTTTTACTGGCGCAAATTTTAATTACGCCAAGGATTGCCTTTTCTATAGTAAATTTTTCAAAATTTAATTTTTTACTGTCGCAAATTTTAATTACGCCAGGGATTGCCTCTTCTATAGTAAATTTTTCACAAGTTAATCTTTTACTGTCGCAAATTTTAATTACGCCAGGGATTGCCTCTTCTATAGTAAATTTTGCAAAAAATAATTTTTTACTGTCGCAAATTTTAATTGCGCGAGGGATTGCTTTTTCTACAGTAAATTTTTCAATAAAACATTTTTTACTGTCGCAAATTTTAATTACGCCAGGGATTGCCTTTTCTATAGTAAATTTTTCGAAAATTAATTTTTTACTGTCGCAAATTTTAATTGCGCCAGGGATTGCCTTTCTATAGTAACTTATTCAAAAAATAATTTTTTACTGTCGCAAATTTTAAATCCGCCAGGGATTGCACTTTCTATAGTAAATTATTCAAAAAAATAATTTTTTACTGTCGCAAATTTTAATTACGCCAGGGATTGCCTTTTCTATAGTAAATTTTTCAAAATTTAATATTATACTGTCGCAAATTTTAAATACGCCAGGGATTGCCTTTTCTATAGTAAATTTTGCAAAAAATAATTTTTTACTGTCGCAAATTTTAACTACGCCAGGATTGCCTTTTCTATAGTAAATTATTCAAAAAATAATTTTTTACTGTCGCAAATTTTAATTGCGCCAGGGATTGCCTTTTCTACAGTAAATTTTTCAAAAAATAATTTTTTACTGTCGCAAATTTTAATTACGCCAAGGATTGCCTTTTCTATAGTAAATTATTCAAAAAATAATTCTTTACTGTCGCAAAGTTTAATTGCGCCAGGGATTGCCTTTTCTACAGTAAATTTTTCAAAAATTATTTCCTACTGTCACAAATTTCAATTGCGCCAGGGATTGCCTTTTCTATAGTAAATTATTCTAAAATAATTTTTTACTGTCGCAAATTTTAATTGCGACAGGGATTGCCTTTTCTACAGTAAATTTTTCCAAAAATATTTTTTTACTGTCGCAAATTTTAAATATGCCAGGGATTGCCTTTTCTATAGTAAATTTTGAAAAAAATAATTTCTTACTGTCGCAAATTTTAAATACGCCAGGGACTGCCTTTTCTATAGTAAATTATTCAAAAAATAAATTTTTACTGTCGCCAATTTTAATTGCGCCAGGGATTGCCTTGTCTATAGTAAATTTCTCAAAAAATAATATTTTACTGGCGCAAATTTTAATTACGCCAGAGATTGCCTTTTCTATAGTAAATTTTTCAAAAAATAATTTTTTACTGTCGCAAATTTTAAATATGCCAGGGACTGCCTTTTCTATAGTAAATTTTTCAAAAAATATGTTTTTACTGTAGCAAATTTTAATTACGCCAGGGATTGCCTTTTCTATAGTAAATTTTCAAAAAATAATTTTTTACTGTCGCAAATTTTAATTACGCCAGGGATTGCCTCTTCTATTGTAAATTTTTCACAAATTAATTTTTTACTGTCGCAAATTTTAATTGCGCCAGGGATTGCCTTTTCTACAGTAAATTTTTCAAAAAATAATTTTTTACTGGCGCAAATTTTAATTACGCCAGGGATTGCCTTTTCTATAGTAAATTTTTCAAAAAAATAATTTTTTACTGTCGCAAATTTTAAATACGCCAGGGACTGCCTTTTCTATAGTAAATTATTCAAAAAATAATTTTTTACTGTCGCAAATTTTAATTGCGCCAGGGATTGCCTTTTCTATAGTAAATTTCTCAAAAAATAATTTTTTACTGTCGCAAATTTTAAATACGACAGGGATTGCCTTTTCTATAGTAAATTTTTCAAATAATACTATTTTACTGTCGCAAATTTTAATTACGCCAGGGATTGCCTTTTCTATAGTAAATTTTTCAAAAATTAATTTTTTACTGTCGCAATTTTTAAATACGCCAGGGATTGCCTTTTCTATAGTAAATTTTTCAAAATTTAATTTTATACTGTCGCAAATTTTAAATACGCCAGGAATTGCCTTTTCTATAGTAAATTATTCAAAAAATAATTTTTTACTGTCGCAAATTTTAATTGCGCCAGGGATTGCCTTTTCTATAGTAAATTTCTCAAAAAATAATTTTTTACTGTCGCAAATTTTAAATACGACAGGGATTGCCTTTTCTATATTAAATTTTTCAAAAAATAATTTTTTACTGTCGCAAATTTTAATTACGCCAGGGATTGCCTTTTCTATAGTAAATTTTTCAAAAATAATTTTTTACTGTCGCAAATTTTAATTACGCCAGGGATTGCCTCTTCTATAGTAAATTTTTCACAAATTAATTTTTTACTGTCGCAATTTTTAAATACGCCAAGGATTACCTTTTCTACAGTAAATTTTTCAAAAAATAATTTTTTACTGTCGCAAATTTTAGTTACGCCAGGGATTGCCTTTTCTACAGTAAATTTTTCAAAAAATATTTTTTTATTGTCGCAAATTTTAATTACGCCAGGGATTGCCTTTTCTATAGTAAATTTTTCAAAAAATAATTTTTTACTGTCGCAAATTTTAATTACGCCAGGGAGTGCCTCTTCTATAGTAAATTTTTCACAAATTAATTTTTTACTGTCGCAAATTTTAATTGCGCCAGGGATTGCCTTTTCTACAGTAAATTTTTCAAAAAATTATTTTTTACTGTCGCAAATTTTAGTTGAGCCAGGGATTGCCATTTCTACAGTAAATTTTTCAAAAAATAATTTTTTACTGGCGCAAATTTTAATTACGCCAGGGATTGCCATTTCTATAGTAAATTTTTCAAAAAATAATTTTTTACTGTCGTAACTTTTAAATACGCCAGGGACTGCCTTTTCTATAGTAAATTTTTCAAAAATTAATTTTATACTGTCGCAAATTTTAAATAGACCAGGGATTGCCTTTTCTAAAGTAAATTTTTCAAAAAATAATTTTTTACTGTCGCAAATTTTAATTACGCCAGGGATTGCCTCTTCTATAGTAAATTTTGCAAAAAATAATTTTTTAATGTCGCAAATTTTAATTGCGCCAGGGATTGCTTTTTCTACAGTAAATTTTTCAATAAATCATTTTTTACTGTCGCAAATTTTAATTACGCCAGGGATTGCCTCTTCTATAGTAAATTATTCAAAAAATAATTTTTTACTGTCGCAAATTTTAATTGCGCCAGGGATTGCCTTTTCTACAGTAAATTTTGCAAAAAATAATTTTTTACTGTCGCAAATTTTAATTACGCCAGGGATTGCCTTTTCTATAGTAAATTATTCAAAAAATAATTTTTTACTGTCACAAGTTTTAATTGCGCCAGGGATTGCCTTTTCTATAGTAAATTTTTCAAAAATTAATTTTTTACTGTCGCAAATTTTAATTGCGCCAGGGATTGCCTTTTCTACAGTAAATTTTTCAATAAATAATTTTTTACTGTCGCAAATTTTAATTACGCCAGGGATTGCCTTTTCTGTAGTAAATTATTCAAAAAATAATTCTTTACTGTCGCAAATTTTAATTGCGCCAGGGATTGCCTTTTCTACAGTAAATTTTTCAAAAAATTATTTCCTACTGTCGCAAATTTCAATTGCGCCAGGAATTGCCTTTTCTATAGTAAATTATTCAAAAAATATTTTTTTACTGTCGCAAATTTTAACTGCGACAGGGATTGCCTTTTCTACAGTAAATTTTTCAAAAAGTAATTTTTAATGTCGCAAATTTTAAATATGCCAGGGATTGCCTTTTCTATAGTAAATTTTTCAAAAAATAATTTTCTACTGTCGCAAATTTTAATTGCGCCAGGGATTGCCTTTTCTATAGTAAATTATTCAAAAAATAATTTTCTACTGTCGCAAATTTTAATTGCGTCAGGGATTGCCTTTTCTATAGTAAATTATTCAAAAAATAATTTTTTACTGTCGCAAATTTTAATTGCGCCAGGGATTGCCTTTTCTATAGTAAATTTTTCAAAATTTAATTTTATACTGTCGCAAATTTTAAATACGCCAGGGATTGCCTTTTCTATAGTAAATAATTCAAAAAATAATTTTTTACTGTCGCAAATTTTAATTGCGCCAGAGATTGCCTTTCCTACAGTAAATTTTTCAAAAAATAATTTTTTACTG
Source organism: Dioctria linearis (assembly GCA_963930735.1). NCBI lineage: Eukaryota > Metazoa > Arthropoda > Insecta > Diptera > Asilidae > Dioctria > Dioctria linearis. The sequence continues at coordinate 82,790 of CAWVNZ010000168.1, read as the reverse complement.
TCGCAAATTTTAAATACGCCAGCGATTGCCTTTTCTATAGTAAATTTTGCAAAAAATAATTTTTTACTGTCGCAAATTTTAATTGCGACAGGGATTGCCTTTTCTACAGTAAACTTTTCAAAAAATAATTTTTTACTGTCGCAAATTTTAAATACGCCAGGGATTGACTTTTCTATAGTAAATTTTTCAAAATTTAATTTTATACTGTCGCAAATTTTAAATACGCCAGGGATTGCCTTTTCTATAGTTAATTATTCAAAAAATAATTTTTTACTGTCGCAAATTTTAATTGCGCCAGGGATTGCCTTTTCTATAGTAAATTTCTCAAAAAATATTTTTTTACTGTCGCAAATTTTAATTACGCCAGGGATTGCCTTTTCTATAGTAAATTTTTCAAAAAATAATTTTTTACTGGCGCAAATTTTAATTACGCCAGGGATTGCCTTTTCTACAGTAAATTTTTCAAAAAATAATTTTTTACTGTCGCAAATTTTAGTTACGCCAGGGATTGCCTTTTCTATAGTAAATTATTCAAAAAATAATTTTTTACTGTCGCAAATTTTAATTGCGCCAGGGATTGCCTTTTCTATAGTAAATTTCTCAAAAAATAATTTTTTACTGTCGCAAATTTTAAATACGACAGGGATTGCCTTTTCTATAGTAAATTTTTCAAAAAATAATTTTTTACTGTCGCAAATTTTAATTACGCCAGGGATTGCCTTTCCTATAGTAAATTTTTCAAAAATTAATTTTTTACTCTCGCAATTTTTAAATACGCCAGGGATTGCCTTTTCTATAGTAAATTTTTCAAAATTTAATTTTATACTGTCGCAAATTTTAAATACGCCAGGGATTGCCTTTTCTATAGTAAATTATTCAAAAAATAATTTTTTACTGTCGCAAATTTTAATTACGCCAGGGATTGCCTTTTATATAGTAAATTTTTCAAAAAATAATTTTTTACTGTCGCAAATTTTAATTACGCCAGGGATTGCTTCTTCTCTAGTAAATTTTTCACAAATTAATTTTTTACTGTCGCAATTTTTAAATACGCCAGGGATTGCCTTTCTATAGTAAATTTTTCAAAAATTAATTTTTTACTGTCACAAATTTTAATTGCGCCAGGGATTGCCTTTTCTATAGTAAATTTTTCAAAAACTAATTTTTTACTGTCGTAAATTTTAATTACGCCAGGGATTGCCTTTTCTATAGTAAATTATTCAAAAAATAATTTTTTACTGTCGCAAATTTTAATTACGCCAGGGATTGCCTCTTCTATAGTAAATTTTGCAAAAAAAATAATTTTTTACTGTCGCAAATTTTAATTGCGCCAGGGATTGCCTTTTCTACAGTAAATTTTTCAATAAATCATTTTTTACTGTCGCAAATTTTAATTGAGCCAGGGATTGACTTTTCTACAGTAAATTTTTCAAAAAATAATTTTTTACTGGCGCAAATTTTAATTACGCCAGGGATTGCCTTTTCTATAGTAAATTTTTCAAAAAATAATTTTTTACTGTCGCAAATTTTAAATACGCCAGGGACTGCCTTTTTTATAGTAAATTTTTCAAAAATTAATTTTATACTGTCGCAAATTTTAAATATACCAGGGATTGCCTTTTCTATAGTAAATTTTTCAAAAAATAATTTTTTATTGTCGCAAATTTTAATTACGCCAGGGACTGCCTCTTCTGTAGTAAATTTTGCAAAAAAAATAATTTTTTACTGTCGCAAATTTTAATTGCGCCATAGATTGCCTTTTCTACAGTAAATTTTTCAATAAATCATTTTTTACTGTCGCAAATTTTAATTACGCCAGGGATTGCCATTTCTATAGTAAATTATTCAAAAAATAATTTTTTACTGTCGCAAATTTAATTGCGCCAGGGATTGCCTTTTCTACAGTAAATTTTTCAAAAAATAATTTTTTACTGTCGCAAATTTTAATTACGCCAGGGATTGCCTTTTCTATAGTAAATTTTTCAAAAATTAATTTTTTACTGTCGCAAATTTTAATTGCGTCAAGGATTGCCTTTTCTATAGTAAATTTTGCAAAAAATAATTTTTTACTGTCGCAAATTTTAATTGCTCCAGGGATTGCCTTTTCTATAGTAAATTTTTCAAAATTTAATTTTATACTGTCGCAAATTTTAATTGCGCCAGGGATTGCCTTTTCTATAGTAAATTATTCAAAAAATAATTTTCTACTGTCGCAAATTTTAATTGCGTCAGGGATTGCCTTTTCTATAGTAAATTTTGCAAAAATAATTTTTTACTGTCGCAAATTTTAATTGCGCCAGGGATTGCCTTTTCTATAGTAATTTTTTCAAAATTTAATTTTATACTGTCGCAAATTTTAAATACGCCAGGGATTGCCTTTTCTATAGTAAATAATTCAAAAAATAATTTTTTACTGTCGCAAATTTTAATTGCGCCAGAGATTGCCTTTCCTACAGTAAATTTTTCAAAATTTAATTTTATACTGTCGCAAATTTTAAATACGCCAGGGATTGCCTTTTCTATAGTTAATTATTCAAAAAATAATTTTTTACTGTCGCAAATTTTAATTGCGCCAGGGATTGCCTTTTCTATAGTAAATTTCTCAAAAAATATTTTTTTACTGTCGCAAATTTTAAATACGACAGGGATTGCCTTTTCTATAGTAAATTTTTCAAAAAATAATTTTTTACTGTCGCAAATTTTAATTACGCCAGGGATTGCCTTTTCTATAGTAAATTTTTCAAAAAATAATTTTTTACTGGCGCAAATTTTAATTACGCCAGGGATTGCCTTTTCTACAGTAAATTTTTCAAAAAATAATTTTTTACTGTCGCAAATTTTAGTTACGCCAGGGATTGCCTTTTCTATAGTAAATTATTCAAAAAATAATTTTTTACTGTCGCAAATTTTAATTGCGCCAGGGATTGCCTTTTCTATAGTAAATTTCTCAAAAAATAATTTTTTACTGTCGCAAATTTTAAATACGACAGGGATTGCCTTTTCTATAGTAAATTTTTCAAAAAATAATTTTTTACTGTCGCAAATTTTAATTACGCCAGGGATTGCCTTTCCTATAGTAAATTTTTCAAAAATTAATTTTTTACTCTCGCAATTTTTAAATACGCCAGGGATTGCCTTTTCTATAGTAAATTTTTCAAAATTTAATTTTATACTGTCGCAAATTTTAAATACGCCAGGGATTGCCTTTTCTATAGTAAATTATTCAAAAAATAATTTTTTACTGTCGCAAATTTTAATTACGCCAGGGATTGCCTTTTATATAGTAAATTTTTCAAAAAATAATTTTTTACTGTCGCAAATTTTAATTACGCCAGGGATTGCCTCTTCTCTAGTAAATTTTTCACAAATTAATTTTTTACTGTCGCAATTTTTAAATACGCCAGGGATTGCCTTTTCTACAGTAAATTTTTCAAAAAAATAATTTTTTACTGTCGCAAATTTTAGTTACGCCAGGGATTGCCTTTTCTACAGTAAATTTTTCAAAAAATATTTTTTTACTGTCGCAAATTTTAATTACGCCAGGGATTGCCTTTCTATAGTAAATTTTTCAAAAATTAATTTTTTACTGTCACAAATTTTAATTGCGCCAGGGATTGCCTTTTCTATAGTAAATTTTTCAAAAACTAATTTTTTACTGTCGTAAATTTTAATTACGCCAGGGATTGCCTTTTCTATAGTAAATTATTCAAAAAATAATTTTTTACTGTCGCAAATTTTAATTACGCCAGGGATTGCCTCTTCTATAGTAAATTTTGCAAAAAAATAATTTTTTACTGTCGCAAATTTAATTGCGCCAGGGATTGCCTTTTCTACAGTAAATTTTTCAATAAATCATTTTTTACTGTCGCAAATTTTAATTGAGCCAGGGATTGCCTTTTCTACAGTAAATTTTTCAAAAAATAATTTTTTGCTGGCGCAAATTTTAATTACGCCAGGATTGCCTTTTCTATAGTAAATTTTTCAAAAAATAATTTTTTACTGTCGCAAATTTTAAATACGCCAGGACTGCCTTTTTTATAGTAAATTTTTTAAAAATTAATTTATACTGTCGCAAATTTTAAATACACCAGGGATTGCCTTTTCTATAGTAAATTTTTCAAAAAATAATTTTTTATTGTCGCAAATTTTAATTACGCCAGGGACTGCCTCTTCTGTAGTAAATTTTGCAAAAAAAATAATTTTTTACTGTCGCAAATTTTAATTGCGCCATAGATTGCCTTTTCTACAGTAAATTTTTCAATAAATCATTTTTTACTGTCGCAAATTTTAATTACGCCAGGGATTGCCATTTCTATAGTAAATTATTCAAAAAATAATTTTTTACTGTCGCAAATTTTAATTGCGCCAGGGATTGCCTTTTCTACAGTAAATTTTTCAAAAAATAATTTTTTACTGTCGCAAATTTTAATTACGCCAGGGATTGCCTTTTCTATAGTAAATTTTTCAAAAATTAATTTTTTACTGTCGCAAATTTTAATTGCGCCAGGCCTTGCCTTTCTATAGTAAATTATTCAAAAAATAATTTTTTACTGTCGCAAATTTTAAATCCGCCAGGGATTGCCCTTTCTATAGTAAATTATTCAAAAAATAATTTTTTACTGTCGCAAATTTTAATTACGCCAGGGATTGCCTTTTCTATAGTAAATTTTTCAAAATTTAATTTTATACTGTCGCAAATTTTAAATACGCCAGGGATTGCCTTTTCTATAGTAAATTTTGCAAAAAATAATTTTTTACTGTCGCAAATTTTAATTACGCCAGGGATTGCCTTTTCTATAGTAAATTATTCAAAAAATAATTTTTTACTGTCGCAAATTTTAATTGCGCCAGGGATTGCCTTTTCTACAGTAAATTTTTCAAAAAATAATTTTTTAACGTGGCAAATTTTAATTACGCCAGGGATTGCCTTCTCTATAGTAAATTTTTAAAAAAATAATTTTTTACTGTCGCAAATTTTAATTACGCCAGGGATTGCCTTTTCTATAGTAAATTTTTCAAAAAATAATTTTTTACTGTCGCAAATTTTAATTGCGCCAGGGATTGCCTTTTCTACAGTAAATTTTTCAATAAATAATTTTTTACTGTCGCAAATTTTAATTACGCCAGGGATTGCCTTTTCTATAGTAAATTATTCAAAAAATAATTCTTTACTGTCGCAAATTTTAATTGCGCCAGGGATTGCCATTTCTACAGTAAATTTTTCAAAAAATAATTTTTTACTGTCGCAAATTTTAATTACGCCAGGGATTGCCTTTTCTATAGTAAATTTTTCAAAAATTAATTTTTTACTGTCGCAAATTTTAATTGCGTCAGTGATTGCCCTTCTATAGTAAATTACTCAAAAAATAATTTTTTACTGTGGCAAATTTTAAATACGCCAGGGATTGCCCTTTCTATAGTAAATTATTCAAAAAATAATTTTCTACTGTCGCAAATTTTAATTACGCCAGAGATTGCCTTTTCTATAGTAAATTTTTCAAAATTTAATTTTATACTGTCGCAAATTTTAATTGCGCCAGGGATTGCCTTTTCTACAGTAAATTTTGCAAAAAATAATTTTTTACTGTCGCAAATATTAATTACGCCAGGGATTGCCTTTTCTATAGTAAATTTTTCAAAAAATAATTTTTTACTGTCGCAAATTTTAATTGCGCCAGGGATTACCTTTCTATAGTAAATTATTCAAAAAATAATTTTTTACTGTCGCAAATTTTAAATCCGCCAGGGATTGCCCTTTCTATAGTAAATTATTCAAAAAATAATTTTTTACTGTCGCAAATTTTAATTGCGCCAGGGATTGCCTTTTCTACAGTAAATTTTGCAAAAAATAATTTTTTACTGTCACAAATTTTAATTACGCCAGGGATTGCCTTTTCTATGGTAAATTTTTCAAAAATTAATTTTATACTGTCGCAAATTTTAATTGCGCCAGGGATTGCCTTTTCTATAGTAAATTTTGCAAAAAATAATTTTCTACTGTCGCAAATTTTAATTGCGCCAGGGATTGCCTTTTCTATAGTAAATTTTTCAATAAATCATTTTTTACTGTCGCAAATTTTAATTGAGACAGGTATTGCCTTTTCTACAGTAAATTTTTCAAAAAATAATTTTTTACTGGCGCAAATTTTAATTACGCCAGGGATTGCCTTTTCTATAGTAAATTTTTCAAAAAATAATTTTTTACTGTCGCAAATTTTAAATACGCCAGGGACTGCCTTTTTTATAGTAAATTGTTCAAAAATTAATTTTATACTGTCGCAAATTTTAAATACACCAGGGATTGCCTTTTCTATAGTAAATTTTTCAAAAAATAATTTTTTACTGTCGCAAATTTTAATTACGCCAGGGATTGCCTCTTCTATAGTAAATTTTGCAAAAAAATAATTTTTTACTGTCGCAAATTTTAATTGCGCCAGGGATTGCCTTTTCTACAGTAAATTTTTCAATAAATCATTTTTTACTGTCGCAAATTTTAATTACGCCAGGGATTGCCATTTCTATGGTAAATTATTCAAAAAATAATTTTTTACTGTCGCAAATTTTAATTGCGCCAGGGATTGCCTTTTCTGCAGTAAATTTTTCAAAAAATAATTTTTTACTGTCGCAAATTTTAATTACGCCAGGGATTGCCTTTTCTATAGTAAATTTTTCAAAAATTAATTTTTTACTGTCGCAAAATTTAATTGCGCCAGGGATTGCCTTTCTATAGTAAATTATTCAAAAAATAATTTTTTACTGTCGCAAATTTTAAATCCGCCAGGGATTGCCCTTTCTATAGTAAATTATTCAAAAAATAATTTTTTACTGTCGCAAATTTTAATTACGCCAGGGATTGCCTTTTCTATAGTAAATTTTTCAAAATTTAATTTTATACTGTCGCAAATTTTAAATACGCCAGGGATTGCCTTTTCTATAGTAAATTTTGCAAAAAATAATTTTTTACTGTCGCAAATTTTAATTACGCCAGGGATTGCCTTTTCTATAGTAAATTATTCAAAAAATAATTTTTTACTGTCGCAAATTTTAATTGCGCCGGGGATTGCCTTTTCTACAGTAAATTTTTCAAAAAATAATTTATTTAACGTCGCAAGTTTTAATTACGCCAGGTATTGCCTTCTCTATAGTAAATTTTTAAAAAAATAATTTTTTACTGTCGCAAATTTTAATTACGCCAGGGATTGCCTTTTCTATAGTAAATTTTTCAAAAATTAATTTTTTACTGTCGCAAATTTTAATTGCGCCAGGGATTGCCTTTTCTACAGTAAATTTTTCAATAAATAATTTTTTACTGTCGTAAATTTTAATTAAGCCAGGGATTGCCTTTTCTATAGTAAATTATTCAAAAAATAATTCTTTACTGTCGCAAATTTTAATTGCGCCAGGGATTGCCTTTTCTACAGTAATTTTTCAAAAAATAATTTTTTACTGTCGCAAATTTTAATTACGCCAGGGATTGCCTTTTCTATAGTAAATTTTTCAAAAATTAATTTTTTACTGTCGCAAATTTTAATTGCGTCAGGGATTGCCCTTCTATAGTAAATTACTCAAAAAATAATTTTTTACTGTCGCAAATTTTAAATCCGCCAGGGATTGCCCTTTCTATAGTAAATTATTCAAAAAATAATTTTCTACTGTCGCAAATTTTAATTACGCCAGGGATTGCCTTTTCTATAGTAAATTTTTCAAAATTTAATTTTATATTGTCGCAAGTTTTAATTGCGCCAGGGATTGCCTTTTCTACAGTAAATTTTGCAAAAAATAATTTTTTACTGTCGCAAATTTTAATTACGCCAGGGATTGCCTTTTCTATAGTAAATTTTTCAAAAATTAATTTTATACTGTCGCAAATTTTAATTCCGCCAGGGATTGCCTTTTCTATAGTAAATTTTGCAAAAAATAATTTTCTACTGTCGCAAATTTTAATTGCGCCAGGGATTGCCTTTTCTATAGTAAATTTTTCAAAAACTAATTTTTAACCGTCGCAAGTTTTAATTACGCCAGGGATTGCCTTTTCTATAGTAAATTTTTCAAAAAATAATTTTTTACTCTCGCAAATTTTAATTACGCCAGGGATTGCCTTTCTATAGTAAATTTTTCAAAAATTAATTTTTTACTGTCGCAAATTTTAATTGCGCCAGGGATTGCCTTTTCTATAGTAAATTTTTCAAAAACTAATTTTTTACTGTCGCAAATTTTAATTACGCCAGGGATTGCTTTTTCTATAGTAAATTATTCAAAAAATAATTTTTTACTGTCGCAAATTTTAATTACGACAGGGATTGCCTCTTCTATAGTAAATTTTGCAAAAAAATAATTTTTTACTGTCGCAAATTTTAATTGCGCCAGGGATTGCCTTTTCTATAGTAAATTATTCAAAAAATAATTCTTTACTGTCGCAAATTTTAATTGCGCCAGGGATTGCCTTTTCTACAGTAAATTTTTCAAAAAATAATTTTTTACTGTCGCAAATTTTAATTACGCCAGGGATTGCCTTTTCTATAGTAAATTTTTCAAAAATTAATTTTTTACTGTCGCAAATTTTAATTACGCCAGGGATTACCTTTTCTATAGTAAATTTTTCAAAAATTAATTTTTTACTGTCGCAAATTATAATTGCGCCAGGGATTGCCTTTCTATAGTAAATTATTCAAAAAATTATTTTTTAATGTCGCAAATTTTAAAGCCGCCAGGGATTGCCCTTTCTATAGTAAATTATTCAAAAAATAATTTTCTACTGTCGCAAATTTTAATTACGCCAGGGATTGCCTTTTCTATAGTAAATTTATCAAAATTTAATTTTATACTGTCGCAAATTTTAATTGCGCCAGGGATTGCCTTTTCTACAGTAAATTTTTCAAAAAATAATTTTTTACTGTCGCAAATTTTAAATACGCCAGGGATTGTCTTTTCTATAGTAAATTTTTCAAAAATTAATTTTTTACTGTCGCAAAATTTAAATACGCCAGGGATTGCCTTTTCTATAGTAAATTATTCAAAAAATAATTTTCTACTGTCGCAAATTTTAACTGCGCCAGGGATTGCCATTTCTACAGTAAATTTTACAAAAAATAATTTTATACTGTCGCAAATTTTAATTACGCCAGGGATTGACTTTTCTATAGTAAATTATTCAAAATTTAATTCTTTACTGTCGCAAATTTTAATTGCGCCAGGGATTGCCTTTTCTACAGTAAATTTTTCAAAAAATAATTTTTTACTGTCCCAAATTTTAATTACGCCAGGGATTGCCTTTTCTATAGTAAATTTTTCAAAAATTAATTTTTTACTCTCGCAAATTTTAATTACGCCAGGGATTGCCTTTTCTATAGTAAATTTTTCAAAAATTAATTTTTTACTGTCGCAAATTATAATTGCCCCAGGGATTGCCTTTCTATAGTAAATTATTCAAAAAATTATTTTTTACTGTCGCAAATTTTAAAGCCGCCAGGGATTGCCCTTTCTATAGTAAATTATTCAAAAAATAATTTTCTACTGTCGCAAATTTTAATTACGCCAGGGATTGCCTTTTCTATAGTAAATTTTTCAAAATTAAATTTTATACTGTCGCAAATTTTAATTGCGCCAGGGATTGCCTTTTCTACAGTAAATTTTTCAAAAAATAATTTTTTACTGTCGCAAATTTTAAATACGCCAGGGATTGTCTTTTCTATAGTAAATTTTTCAAAAATTAATTTTTTACTGTCGCAAAATTTAAATACGCCAGGGATTGCCTTTTCTATAGTAAATTATTCAAAAAATAATTTTCTACTGTCGCAAATTTTAACTGCGCCAGGGATTGTCATTTCTACAGTAAATTTTACAAAAAATAATTTTATACTGTCGCAAATTTTAATTACGCCAGGGATTGCCTTTTCTATAGTAAATTATTCAAAATTTAATTTTATATTGTCGCAAATTTTAAATACGCCAGGGATTGCCTTTTCTATAGTAAATTTTTCAAAAATTAATTTTTTACTGTCGCAAATTTTAATTGCGCCAGGGATTGCCTTTTCTACAGTAAATTTTTCAATAAATAATTTTTTACTGTCGCAAATTTTAATTACGCCAGGGATTGCCTCTTCTATAGTAAATTATTCAAAAAATAATTCTTTACTGTCGCAAATTTTAATTGCGCCAGGGATTGCCTTTTCTACAGTAAATTTTTCAAAAAATAATTTTTTACTGTCGCAAATTTTAATTACGCCAGCGATTGCCTTTTCTATAGTAAATTATTCAAAAATTAATTTTTTACTGTCGCAAGTTTTAATTGCGCCAGGGACTGCCTTTTCTACAGTAAAGTTTGCAAAAAATAATTTTTTACTGTCGCAAATTTTAATTACGCCAGGGACTGCCTTTTCTATAGTAAATTTTTCAAAAAATAATTTTTTACTGTCGCAAATTTTAATTGCGCCAGGGATTGCCTTTTCTACAGTAAATTTTTCAAAAAATAATTTTTTACTGTCGCAAATTTTAATTGCTCCAGGGATTGCCTTTTCTACAGTAAATTTTTCAAAAATTAATTTTTTACTGTCGCAAATTTTAATTACGCCAGGGATTGCCTTTCTGTAGTAAATTTTTCAAAAATTAATTTTTTACTTTTGCAAATTTTAATTGCGCCAGGGATTGCCTTTTCTATAGTAAATTTTTCAAAAACTAATTTTTTACTGTCGCAAATTTTAATTACCCCAGGGATTGCCTTTTCTATAGTAAATTATTCAAAAAATAATTTTTTACTGTCGCAAGTTTTAATTGCGCCAGGGATTGCCTTTTCTACAGTAAATTTTGCAAAAAATAATTTTTTACTGTCGCAAATTTTAATTACGCCAGGGATTGCCTTTTCTATAGTAAATTTTTCAAAAAATAATTTTTTACTGTCGCAAATTTTAATTGCGCCAGGGATTGCCTTTTCTACAGTAAATTTTTCAAAAAATAATTTTTTACTGTCGCAAATTTTAATTGCGCCAGGGATTGCCTTTTCTACAGTAAATTTTTCAAAAACTGATTTTTTACTGTCGCAAATTTTAATTGCGCCAGGGGATTGCCTTTTCTACAGTAAATTATTCAAAAAATAATTTTTTACTGTCGCAAATTTTAATTGCGCCAGGGATTGCCTTTTCTATAGTAAATTTCTCAAAAAATAATTTTTTACTTTCGCAAATTTTAAATACGACAGGGATTGCCTTTTCTATAGTAAATTTTTCAAAAAATAATTTTTTACTGTCGCAAATTTTAATTACGCCAGGGATTGCCTTTCCTATAGTAAATTTTTCAAAAATTAATTTTTTACTGTCGCAATTTTTAAATACGCCAGGAATTGCCTTTTCTATAGTAAATTTTTCAAAATTTAATTTTATACTGTCGCAAATTTTAAATACGCCAGGGATTGCCTTTTCTATAGTAAATTATTCAAAAAATAATTTTTTACTGTCTCAAATTTTAATTGCGCCAGGGATTGCCTTTTCTATAGTAAATTTCTCAAAAAATAATTTTTTACTGTCGCAAATTTTAAATACGACAGGGATTGCCTTTTCTATAGTAAATTTTTCAAAAAATAATTTTTTACTGTCGCAAATTTTAATTACGCCAGGGATTGCCTTTTCTATAGTAAATTTTTCAAAAAATAATTTTTTACTGTCGCAAATTTTAATTGCGTCAGGGATTGCCCTTGTATAGTAAAATACTCAAGAAATAATTTTTTACTGTCGCAAATTTTAAATCCGCCAGGGATTGCCCTTTCTATAGTAAATTATTCAAAAAATAATTTTCTACTGTCGCAAATTTTAATTACGCCAGGGATTGCCTTTTCTATAGTAAATTTTTCAAAATTTAATTTTATACTGTCGCAAATTTTAATTGCGCCAGGGATTGCCTTTTCTACAGTAAATTTTGCAAAAAATAATTTTTTACTGTCGCAAATTTTAATTACGCCAGGGATTGCCTTTTCTATAGTAAATTTTTCAAAAATTAATTTTATACTGTCGCCAATTTTAATTGCGCCAGGGATTGCCTTTTCTACAGTAAATTTTTCAAAAACTAATTTTTTACTGTCGCAAATTTTAATTGCGCCAGGGATTGCCTTTTCTACAGTAAATTATTCAAAAAATAATTTTTTACTGTCGCAAATTTTAATTGCGCCAGGGATTGCCTTTTCTATAGTAAATTTCTCAAAAAATAATTTTTTACTTTCGCAAATTTTAAATGCGACAGGGATTGCCTTTTCTATAGTAAATTTTTCAAAAAATAATTTTTTACTGTCGCAAATTTTAATTACGCCAGGGATTGCCTTTCCTATAGTAAATTTTTCAAAAATTAATTTTTTACTGTCGCAATTCTTAAATACGCCAGGGATTGCCTTTTCTATAGTAAATTTTTCAAAATTTAATTTTATACTGTCGCAAATTTTAAATACGCCAGGGATTGCCTTTTCTATAGTAAATTATTCAAAAAATAATTTTTTACTGTCGCAAATTTTAATTGCGCCAGGGATTGCCTTTTCTATAGTAAATTTCTCAAAAAATAATTTTTTACTGTCGCAAATTTTAAATACGACAGGGATTGCCTTTTCTATAGTAAATTTTTCAAAAAATAATTTTTTACTGTCGCAAATTTTAATTACGCCAGGGATTGCCTTTTCTCTAGTAAATTTTTCAAAAAATAATTTTTTACTGTCGCAAATTTTAATTACGCCAGGGATTGCCTCTTCTATAGTAAATTTTTCACAAATTAATTTTTTACTGTCGCAATTTTTAAATACGCCAGGGATTTCCTTTTCTACAGTAAATTTTTCAAAAAAATAATTTTTTACTGTCGCAAATTTTAGTTACGCCAGGGATTGCCTTTTCTACAGTAAATTTTTCAAAAAATATTTTTTACTGTCGCAAATTTTAATTACGCCAGGGATTGCCTTTTCTATAGTAAATTTTTCAAAAAATAATATTTTACTGTCGCAAATTTTAATTACGCCAGGGGTTGCCTCTTCTATAGTAAATTTTTCACAAATTAATTTTTTACTGTCGCAAATTTTAATTGCGCCAGGGATTGCCTTTTCTTCAGTAAATTTTTCAAAAAATAATTTTTTACTGTCGCAAATTTTAATTGAGCCAGGGATTGCCTTTTCTACAGTAAATTTTTCAAAAAATAATTTTTTACTGGCGCAAATTTTAATTACGCCAGGGATTGCCTTTTCTATAGTAAATTTTTCAAAAAATAATTTTTTACTGTCGCAAATTTTAAATACGCCAGGGACTGCCTTTTCTATAGTAAATTTTTCAAAAATTAATTTTATACTGTCGCAAATTTTAAATACACCAGGGATTGCCTTTTCTATAGTAAATTTTTCAAAAAATAATTTTTTACTGTCGCAAATTTTAATTACGCCAGGGATTGCCTCTTCTATAGTAAATTTTGCAAAAAAATAATTTTTTACTGTCGCAAATTTTAATTGCGCCAGGGATTGCCTTTTCTACACTAAATTTTTCAATAAATCATTTTTTACTGTCGCAAATTTTAATTACGCCAGGGATTGCCATTTCTATAGTAAATTATTCAAAAAATAATTTTTTACTGTCGCAAATATTAATTGCGCCAGGGAGTGCCTTTTCTGCAGTAAATTTTTCAAAAAATTATTTTTTACTGTCGCAAATTTTAATTACGCCAGGGATTGCCTTTTCTATAGTAAATTTTTCAAAAATTAATTTTTTACTGTCGCAAATTTTAATTGCGCCAGGGATTGCCTTTCTATAGTAAATTATTCAAAAAATAATTTTTTACTGTCGCAAATTTTAAATCCGCCAGGGATTGCCCTTTCTATAGTAAATTATTCAAAAAATAATTTTTTACTGTCGCAAATTTTAATTACGCCAGGGATTGCCTTTTCTATAGTAAATTTTTCAAAATTTAATTTTATACTGTCGTAAATTTTAAATACGCCAGGGATTGCCTTTTCTATAGTAAATTTAGCAAAAAATAATTTTTTACTGTCGCAAATTTTAGCTACGCCAGGGATTGCCTTTTCTACAGTAAATTTTTCAAAAAATATTTTTTACTGTCGCAAATTTTAATTACGCCAGGGATTGCCTTTTCTATAGTAAATTTTTCAAAAAATAATTTTTTACTGTCGCAAATTTTAATTACGCCAGGGGTTGCCTCTTCTATAGTAAATTTTTCAAAAATTAATTTTTTACTGTCGCAAAATTTAAATACGCCAGGGATTGCCTTTTCTATAGTAAATTATTCAAAAAATAATTTTCTACTGTCGCAAATTTTAACTGCGCCAGGGACTCCCATTTCTACAGTAAATTTTACAAAAAATAATTTTATACTGTCGCAAATTTTAATTACGCCAGGGATTGCCTTTTCTATAGTAAATTATTCAAAATTTAATGTTATACTGTCGCAAATTTTAAATACGCCAGGGATTGCCTTTTCTATATTAAATTTTTCAAAAATTAATTTTTTACTGTCGCCAATTTTAATTGCGCCAGGGATTGCCTTTTCTACAGTAAATTTTTCAATAAATAATTTTTTACTGTCGCAAATTTTAATTACGCCAGGGATTGCCTCTTCTGTAGTAAATTATTCAAAAAATAATTTTTTACTGTCGCAAATTTTAATTACGCCAGGGGTTGCCTCTTCTATAGTAAATTTTTCAAAAATTAATTTTTTACTGTCGCAAAATTTAAATACGCCAGGGATTGCCTTTTCTATAGTAAATTATTCAAAAAATAATTTTCTACTGTCGCAAATTTTAACTGCGCCAGGGACTCCCATTTCTACAGTAAATTTTACAAAAAATAATTTTATATTATCGCAAATTTTAATTACGCCAGGGATTGCCTTTTCTATAGTAAATTATTCAAAATTTAATGTTATACTGTCGCAAATTTTAAATTCGCCAGGGATTGCCCTTTCTATAGTAAATTATTCAAAAAATAATTTTCTACTGTCGCAAATTTTAAATACGCCAGGTATTGCCTTTTGTATTGTAAATTTTTCAAAATTTAATTTTATACTGTCGCAAATTTTAATTGCGCCAGGGATTGCCTTTTCTACAGTAAATTTTGCAAAAAATATTTTTTTACTGTCGCAAATTTTAATTGCTCCAGGGATTGCCTTTTCTATAGTAAATTTTTCAAAAAATAATTTTCTACTGTCGCAAATTTTAATTGCGCGAAGGATTGCCTTTTCTATAGTAAATTTTTCAAAAACTAATTTTTTACTGTCGCAAATTTTAATTACGCCAGGGATTGCCTTTTCTATAGTAAATTATTCAAAAAATAATTTTTTACTGTCGCAAGTTTTAATTGCGCCAGGGATTGCCTTTTCTACAGTAAATTTTGCAAAAAATAATTTTTTAATGTCGCAAATTTTAATTACGCCAGGGATTGCCTTTTCTATAGTAAATTTTTCAAAAAATAATTTTTTACTGTCGCAAATTTTAAATACGCCAGGGATTGCTTTTTCTATAGTAAATTTTTCAAAATTTAATTTTATACTGTCGCAGATTTTAAATACGCCAAGGATTGCCTTTTCTATAGTAAATTATTCAAAAAATAATTTTTTACTGTCGCAAGTTTTAACTGCGCCAGGGATTGCCTTTTCTACAGTAAATTTTGCAAAAAATAATTTTTTACTGTCGCAAATTTTAATTACGCCAGGGATTGCCTTTTCTATAGTAAATTTTTCAAAAAATAATTTTTTACTGTCGCAAATTTTAATTGCGCCAGGGATGGCCTTTTCTACAGTAAATTTTTCAAAAATAATTTTTTACTGTCGCAAATTTTAATTGCTCCAGGGATTGCCTTTTCTAGAGTAAATTTTTCAAAAATTAATTTTTTACTGTCGCAAATTTTAATTACGCCAGGGATTGCCTTTTCTATAGTAAATTTTTCAAAAATTAATTTTTTACTGTTGCAAATTTTAATTGCGCCAGGGATTGCCTTTTCTATAGTAAATTTTTCAAAAACTAATTTTTTACTGTCGCAAATTTTAATTACGCCAGGGATTGCCTTTTCTATAGTAAATTATTCAAAAAATAATTTTTTACTGTCGCAAGTTTTAATTGCGCCAGGGATTGCCTTTTCTACAGTAAATTTTGCAAAAAAAATTTTTTACTGTCGCAAATTTTAATTACGCCAGGGATTGCCTTTTCTATAGTAAATTAATAAAAAAATAATTTTTTACTGTAGCAAATTTTAATTGCGCCAGGGATTGCCTTTTCTACAGTAAAATTTTTCAAAAAATAATTTTTTACTGTCGCAAATTTTAATTAGGCCAGGCATTGCCTTTTCTATAGTAAATTTTTCAAAAATTAATTTTTTACTGTCGCAAATTTTAATTGCGCCAGGGATTGCATTTTCTATAGTAAAATTTTCAAAAATAAATTTTTTACTGTCGCAAATTTTAATTGCTCCAGGGATTGCCTTTTCTACAGTAAATTTTTCAAAAATTAATTTTTTACTGTCGCAAATTTTAATTACGCCAGGTATTGCCTTTTCTATAGTAACTTTTTCAAAAATTAATTTTTTACTGTTGCAAATTTTAATTGCGCCAGGGATTGCCTTTTCTATAGTAAATTTTTCAAAAACTAATTTTTTACTGTCGCAAATTTTAATTACGCCAGGGATTGCCTTTTCTATAGTAAATTATTCAAAAAATAATTTTTTACTGTCGCAAGTTTTAACTGCGCCAGGGATTGCCTTTTCTACAGTAAATTTTGCAAAAAATAATTTTTTACTGTCGCAAATTTTAATTACGCCAGGGATTGCCTTTTCTATAGTAAATTTTTCAAAAAATAATTTTTTACTGTCGCAAATTTTAATTGCGCCAGGGATGGCCTTTTCTACAGTAAATTTTTCAAAAATAATTTTTTACTGTCGCAAATTTTAATTGCTCCAGGGATTGCCTTTTCTACAGTAAATTTTTCAAAAATTAATTTTTTACTGTCGCAAATTTTAATTACGCCAGGGATTGCCTTTTCTATAGTAAATTTTTCAAAAATTAATTTTTTACTGTTGCAAATTTTAATTGCGCCAGGGATTGCCTTTTCTATAGTAAATTTTTCAAAAACTAATTTTTTACTGTCGCAAATTTTAATTACGCCAGGGATTGCCTTTTCTATAGTAAATTATTCAAAAAATAATTTTTTACTGTCGCAAGTTTTAATTGCGCCAGGGATTGCCTTTTCTACAGTAAATTTTGCAAAAAATAATTTTTTACTGTCGCAAATTTTAATTACGCCAGGGATTGCCTTTTCTATAGTCAATTTTTCAAAAAATAATTTTTTACTGTCGCAAATTTTAATTGCGCCAGGGATTGCCTTTTCTACAGTAAATTTTTCAAAAAATAATTTTTTACTGTCGCAAATTTTAATTGCGCCAGGGATTGCCTTTTCTGCAGTAAGTTTTTCAAAAACTAATTTTTTACTGTCGCAAATTTTAATTGCGCCAGGGATTGCCATTTCTACAGTAAATTTTTCAAAAACTAATTTTTTACTTTCGCAAATTTTTATTACGCCAGGTATTGCCTTTTCTACAGTAAATTTTTCAAAAACTAATTTTTTACTGTCGCAAATTTTAATTGCGCCAGGGATTGCCTTTTCTATAGTAAATTTTTCAAAAACTAATTTTTTACTGTCGCAAATTTTAATTACGCCAGGGATTGCCTTTTCTATAGTAAATTATTCAAAAAATAATTTTTTACTGTCGCAAGTTTTAATTGCGCCAGGGATTGCCTTTTCTACAGTAAATTTTGCAAAAAATAATTTTTTACTGTCGCAAATTTTAATTACGCCAGGGATTGCCTTTTCTATAGTAAATTTTTCAAAAAATAATTTTTTACTGTCGCAAATTTTAATTGCGCCAGGGATTGGCTTTTCTACAGTAAATTTTTCAAAAAATAATTTTTTACTGTCGCAAATTTTAATTGCGCCAGGGTTTGCCTTTTCTACAGTAAATTTTTCAAAAACTAATTTTTTACTGTCGCAAATTTTAATTGCGCCAGGGATTGCCTTTTCTACAGTAAATTTTTCAAAAACTAATTTTTTACTTTCGCAAATTTTAATTACGCCAGGGATTGCCTTTTCTACAGTAAATTGTTCAAAAACTAATTTTTTACTGTCGCAAATTTTAATTACGCGAGGTATTGCCTTTTCTACAGTAAATTTTCCAAAAAATAATTTTCTACTGTCGCAAATTTTAATTGCGTCAAGGATTGCCTTTTCTATAGTAAATTTTTCAAAAAGTAATTTTTTACTGTCGCAAATTTTAATTACGCCAGGGATTGCCTTTTCTATAGTAAATTTTTCAAAATTTAATTTTATACTGTCGCAAATTTTAATTGCGCCAGGGATTGCCTTTTCTATAGTAAATTTTGCAAAAAAATAATTTTCTACTGTCGCAAATTTTAATTACGCCAGGGATTGCCTCTTCTATAGTAAATTTTTCAAAAATTAATTTTTTACTGTCGCAAATTTTAATTGCGCCAGGGTTTGCCTTTTCTAGAGTAAATTTTTCAAAAAATAATTTTTTACTGTCGCAAATTTTAATTGCGCCAAGGATTGCCTTTTCTATAGTAAATTTTTCAAAAAGTAATTTTTTACTGTCGCAAATTTTAATTACGCCAGGGATTGCCTTTTCTATAGTAAATTATTCAAAAAATAATTTTTTACTGTCGCAAGTTTTAACTGCGCCAGGGATTGCCTTTTCTATAGTAAATTTTGCAAAAAATAATTTTTTACTGTCGCAAATTTTAATTACGCGAGGGATTGTCTTTTCTACAGTAAATTTTCCAAAAAATAATTTTCTACTGTCGCAAATTTTAATTGCGCCAAGGATTGCCTTTTCTATAGTAAATTTTTCAAAAAGTAATTTTTTACTGTCGCAAATTTTAATTACGCCAGGGGTTGCCTTTTCTATAGTAAATTATTCAAACAATAATTTTTTACTGTCGCAAGTTTTAATTGCGCCAGGGATTGCCTTTTCTATAGTAAATTTTGCAAAAAATAATTTTTTACTGTCGCAAATTTTAATTACGCCAGGGATTGCCTTTTCTATAGTAAATTGTTCAAAAAATAATTTTTTATTGTCGCAAATTTTAAATACGCCAGGGATTGCTTTTTCTATAGTAAATTTTTCAAAATTTAATTTTATACTGTCGCAAATTTTAAATACGCCAGGGATTGCCTTTTCTATAGTAAATTTTGCAAAAAATAATTTTTTACTGTCGCAAATTTTAATTACGCCAGGGATTGCCTTTTCTATAGTAAATTATTAAAATAATAATTTTTTACTGTCGCAAATTTTAATTGCGCCAGGGATTGCCTTTTCTATAGTAAATTTTTCAAAAAATAATGTTTTACTGTCGCAAATTTTAATTACGCCAGGGATTGCCTTTTCTATAGTAAATTTTTCAAAAATTAATTTTTTACTGTGGCAAATTTTAATTGCGCCAGGGATTGCCTTTTCTACAGTAAATTTTGCAAAAAATAATTTTTTACTGTCGCAAATTTTAATTACGCCAGGGATTGCCTTTTCTATAGTAAATTGTTCAAAAAATAATTTTTTATTGTCGCAAATTTTAAATACGCCAGGGATTGCTTTTTCTATAGTAAATTTTTCAAAATTTAATTTTATACTGTCGCAAATTTTAAATACGCCAGGGATTGCCTTTTCTACAGTAAATTTTTCAAAAATTAATTTTTTACTGTCGCAAATTTTAATTACGCCAGGGATTGCCTTTTCTATAGTAAATTTTTCAAAAATTAATTTTTTACTGTCGCAAGTTTTAATTGCGCCAGGGATTGCCTTTTCTATAGTAAATTTTGCAAAAAATAATTTTTTACTGTCGCAAATTTTAATTACGCCAGGATTGCCTTTTCTATAGTAAATTGTTCAAAAAATAATTTTTTATTGTCGCAAATTTTAAATACGCCAGGGATTGCTTTTTCTATAGTAAATTTTTCAAAATTTAATTTTATACTGTCGCAAATTTTAAATACGCCAGGGATTGCCTTTTCTATAGTAAATTTTGCAAAAAATAATTTTTTACTGTCGCAAATTTTAATTACGCCAGGGATTGCCTTTTCTATAGTAAATTATTAAAATAATAATTTTTTACTGTCGCAAATTTTAATTGCGCCAGGGATTGCCTTTTCTATAGTAAATTTTTCAAAAAATAATGTTTTACTGTCGCAAATTTTAATTACGCCAGGGATTGCCTTTTCTATAGTAAATTTTTCAAAAATTAATTTTTTACTGTGGCAAATTTTAATTGCGCCAGGGATTGCCTTTTCTACAGTAAATTTTGCAAAAAATAATTTTTTACTGTCGCAAATTTTAATTACGCCAGGGATTGCCTTTTCTATAGTAAATTGTTCAAAAAATAATTTTTTATTGTCGCAAATTTTAAATACGCCAGGGATTGCTTTTTCTATAGTAAATTTTTCAAAATTTAATTTTATACTGTCGCAAATTTTAAATACGCCAGGGATTGCCTTTTCTACAGTAAATTTTTCAAAAATTAATTTTTTACTGTCGCAAATTTTAATTACGCCAGGGATTGCCTTTTCTATAGTAAATTTTTCAAAAATTAATTTTTTACTGTTGCAAATTTTAATTACGCCAGGGATTGCCTTTTCTATAGTAAATTTTTCAAAAACTAATTTTTTACTGTCGCAAATTTTAATTACGCCAGGGATTGCCTTTTCTATAGTAAATTATTCAAAAAATAATTTTTTACTGTCGCAAGTTTTAATTGCGCCAGGGATTGCCTTTTCTACAGTAAATTTTGCAAAAAATAATTTTTTACTGTCGCAAATTTTAATTACGCCAGGGATTGCCTTTTCTATAGTCAATTTTTCAAAAAATAATTTTTTACTGTCGCAAATTTTAATTGCGCCAGGGATTGCCTTTTCTACAGTAAATTTTTCAAAAAATAATTTTTTACTGTCGCAAATTTTAATTGCGCCAGGGATTGCCTTTTCTACAGTAAATTTTTCAAAAACTAATTTTTTACTGTCGCAAATTTTAATTGCGCCAGGGATTGCCATTTCTACAGTAAATTTTTCAAAAACTAATTTTTTACTTTCGCAAATTTTTATTACGCCAGGTATTGCCTTTTCTACAGTAAATTTTTCAAAAAATAATTTTTTATTGTCGCAAATTTTAATTACGCCAGGGATTGCCTTTTCTATAGTAAATTGTTCAAAAAATAATTTTTATTGTCGCAAATTTTAAATACGCCAGGGATTGCTTTTTCTATAGTAAATTTTCAAAATTTAATTTTATACTGTCGCAAATTTTAAATACGCCAGGGATTGCCTTTTCTACAGTAAATTTTTCAAAAATTAATTTTTTACTGTCGCAAATTTTAATTACGCCAGGGATTGCCTTTTCTATAGTAAATTTTCAAAAATTAATTTTTTACTGTTGCAAATTTTAATTGCGCCAGGGATTGCCTTTTCTATAGTAAATTTTTCAAAAACTAATTTTTTACTGTCGCAAATTTTAATTACGCCAGGGATTGCCTTTTCTATAGTAAATTATTCAAAAAATAATTTTTTACTGTCGCAAGTTTTAATTGCGCCAGGGATTGCCTTTTCTACAGTAAATTTTGCAAAAAATAATTTTTTACTGTCGCAAATTTTAATTACGCCAGGGATTGCCTTTTCTATAGTCAATTTTTCAAAAAATAATTTTTTACTGTCGCAAATTTTAATTGCGCCAGGGATTGCCTTTTCTACAGTAAATTTTTCAAAAAATAATTTTTTACTGTCGCAAATTTTAATTGCGCCAGGGATTGCCTTTTCTACAGTAAATTTTTCAAAAACTAATTTTTTACTGTCGCAAAATTTAATTGCGCCAGGGATTGCCATTTCTACAGTAAATTTTTCAAAAACTAATTTTTTACTTTCGGAAATTTTTATTACGCCAGGTATTGCCTTTTCTACAGTAAATTTTTCAAAAACTAATTTTTTACTGTCGCAAATTTTAATTGCGCCAGGGATTGCCTTTTCTATAGTAAATTTTTCAAAAACTAATTTTTTACTGTCGCAAATTTTAATTACGCCAGGGATTGCCTTTTCTATAGTAAATTATTCAAAAAATAATTTTTTACTGTCGCAAGTTTTAATTGCGCCAGGGATTGCCTTTTCTACAGTAAATTTTGCAAAAAATAATTTTTTACTGTCGCAAATTTTAATTACGCCAGGGATTGCCTTTTCTATAGTAAATTTTTCAAAAAATAATTTTTTACTGTCGCAAATTTTAATTGCGCCAGGGATTGCCTTTTCTACAGTAAATTTTTCAAAAAATAATTTTTTACTGTCGCAAATTTTAATTGCGCCAGGGTTTGCCTTTTCTACAGTAAATTTTTCAAAAACTAATTTTTTACTGTCGCAAATTTTAATTGCGCCAGGGATTGCCTTTTCTACAGTAAATTTTTCAAAAACTATTTTTTTACTTTCGCAAATTTTAATTACGCAAGGGATTGCCTTTTCTACAGTAAATTGTTCAAAAACTAATTTTTTACTGTCGCAAATTTTAATTACGCGAGGTATTGCCTTTTCTACAGTAAATTTTCCAAAAAATAATTTTCTACTGTCGCAAATTTTAATTGCGTCAAGGATTGCCTTTTCTATAGTAAATTTTTCAAAAAGTAATTTTTTACTGTCGCAAATTTTAATTACGCCAGGGATTGCCTTTTCTATAGTAAATTTTTCAAAATTTAATTTTATACTGTCGCAAATTTTAATTGCGCCAGGGATTGCCTTTTCTATAGTAAATTTTGCAAAAAAATAATTTTCTACTGTCGCAAATTTTAATTACGCCAGGGATTGCCTCTTCTATAGTAAATTTTTCAAAAATTAATTTTTTACTGTCGCAAATTTTAATTGCGCCAGGGTTTGCCTTTTCTAGAGTAAATTTTTCAAAAAATAATTTTTTACTGTCGCAAATTTTAATTGCGCCAAGGATTGCCTTTTCTATAGTAAATTTTTCAAAAAATAATTTTTTACTGTCGCAAATTTTAATTACGCCAGGGATTGCCTTTTCTATAGTAAATTATTCAAAAAATAATTTTTTACTGTCGCAAGTTTTAATTGCGCCAGGGATTGCCTTTTCTATAGTAAATTTTGCAAAAAATAATTTTTTACTGTCGCAAATTTTAATTACGCGAGGGATTGTCTTTTCTACAGTAAATTTTCCAAAAAATAATATTCTACTGTCGCAAATTTTAATTGCGCCAAGGATTGCCTTTTCTATAGTAAATTTTTCAAAAAGTAATTTTTTATTGTCGCAAATTTTAATTACGCCAGGGGTTGCCTTTTCTATAGTAAATTATTCAAAAAATAATTTTTTATTGTCGCAAGTTTTAATTGCGCCAGGGATTGCCTTTTCTATAGTAAATTATTCAAAAAATAATTTTTTACTGTCGCAAATTTTAATTGCGCCAGGGATTGCCTTTTCTATAGTAAATTTTGCAAAAAATAATTTTTTACTGTCGCAAATTTTAATTACGCGAGGGATTGTCTTTTCTACAGTAAATTTTCCAAAAAATAATTTTCTACTGTCGCAAATTTTAATTGCGCCAAGGATTGCCTTTTCTATAGTAAATTTTTCAAAAAGTAATTTTTTACTGTCGCAAATTTTAATTACGCCAGGGGTTGCCTTTTCTATAGTAAATTATTCAAAAAATAATTTTTTATTGTCGCAAGTTTTAATTGCGCCAGGGATTGCCTTTTCTATAGTAAATTTTGCAAAAAATAATTTTTTACTGTCGCAAATTTTAATTACGCCAGGGGTTGCCTTTTCTATAGTAAATTATTCAAAAAATAATTTTTTACTGTCGCAAATTTTAATTACGCCAGGGATTGCCTTTTCTATAGTAAATTATTAAAATAATAATTTTTTACTGTCGCAAATTTTAATTGCGCCAGGGATTGCCTTTTCTACAGTAAATTTTTCAAAAAATAATGTTTTACTGTCGCAAATTTTAATTACGCCAGGGATTGCCTTTTCTATAGTAAATTTTTCAAAAATTAATTTTTTACTGTCGCAAATTTTAATTGCGCCAGGGATTGCCTTTTCTATAGTAAAATTTTCAAAAATTAATTTTTTACTGTGGCAAATTTTAATTGCGCCAGGGATTGCCTTTTCTACAGTAAATTTTTCAAAAATTAATTTTTTACTGTCGCAAATTTTAATTACGCCAGGGATTGCCTTTTCTATAGTAAATTTTTCAAAAATTAATTTTTTACTGTCGCAAATTTTAATTGCGGCAGGGATTGCCTTTTCTATAGTAAATTTTTCAAAAACTAATTTTTTACTGTCGCAAATTTTAATTACGCCAGGGATTGCCTTTTCTATAATAAATTTTTCAAAAAATATTTTTTTACTGTCGCAAATTTTAATTACGCCAGGGATTGCCTTTTCTATAGTAAATTTTTCAAAAAATAATTTTTTACTGTCGCAAATTTTAATTACGCCAGGGATTGCCTCTTCTATAGTAAATTTTTCACAAATTAATTTTTTATTGTCGCAAATTTTAATTGCGCCAGGGATTGCCTTTTCTACAGTAAATTTTTCAAAAAATAATTTTTTACTGTCGCAAATTTTAATTGCGCCAGGGATTGCTTTTTCTACAGTAAATTTTTCAAAAAATAATTTTTCACTGGCGCAAATTTTAATTACGCCAGGGATTGCCTTCTCTATAGTAAATTTTTCAAAAAATAATTTTTTACTGTCGCAAATTTTAAATGCGCCAGGGACTGCCTTTTCTACAGTAAATTTTTCAAAAATTAATTTTATACTGTCGCAAATTTTAAATACACCAGGGATTGCCTTTTCTACAGTAAATTTTTCAATAAATAATTTTTTACTGTCGCAAATTTTAATTACGCCAGGGATTGCCTTTTCTATAGTAAATTTTTCAAAAATTAATTTTTTACTGTCGCAAATTATAATTGCGCCAGGGATTGCCTTTCTATAGTAAATTATTCAAAAAATAATTTTTTACTGTTGCAAATTTTAAATCCGCCAGGGATTGCCCTTTCTATAGTAAATTATTCAAAAAATAATTTTCTACTGTCGCAAATGTTAATTACGCCAGGGATTGCCTTTTCTATAGTAAATTTTTCAAAATTTAATTTTATACTGTCGCAAATTTTAATTGCGCCAGAGATTGCCTTTTCTACAGTAAATTTTTCAAAAAATAATTTTTTACTGTCGCAAATTTTATATACGCCAGGGATTGTCTTTTCTATAGTAAATTTTTCAAAAATTAATTTTTTACTGTCGCAAAATTTAAATACGCCAGGGATTGCCTTTTCTATAGTTAATTATTCAAAAAATAATTTTCTACTGTCGCAAATTTTAACTGCGCCAGGGATTGCCATTTCTACAGTAAATTTTACAAAAAATAATTTTATACTGTCGCAAACTTTAATTACGCCAGGGATTGCCTTTTCTATAGTAAATTTTTCAAAATTTAATTTTATACTGTCGCAAATTTTAAATACGCCAGGGATTGCCTTTTCTATAGTAAATTTTTCAAAAATTAATTTTTTAGTGTCGCAAATTTTAATTGCGCCAGGGATTGCCTTTTCTACAGTAAATTTTTCAATAAATAATTTTTTACTGTCGCAAATTTTAATTACGCCAGGGATTGCCTTTTCTATAGTAAATTATTAAAAAAATAATTCTTTACTGTCGCAAATTTTAATTGCGCCAGGGATTGCCTTTTCTACAGTAAATTTTTCAAAAATTAATTTTTTACTGTCGCAAATTTTAATTGCGCCAGGGATTGCCTTTTCTACAGTAAATTTTTCAATAAATAATTTTTTACTGTCGCAAATTTAATTACGCCAGGGATTGCCTTTTCTATAGTATATTTTCAAAAATTAATTTTTTACTGTCGCAAATTTTAATTGCGCCAGGGATTGCCTTTTCTATAGTAAATTTTTCAAAAACTAATTTTTTACTGTCGCAAATTTTAATTACGCCAGGGATTGCCTTTTCTATAATAAATTTTTTCAAAATATAATTTTTTACTGTCGCAAATTTTAATTGCGCCAGGGATTGCCTTTTCTACAGTAAATTTTGCAAAAAATATTTTTTTACTGTCGCAAATTTTAATTGCTCCAGGGATTGCCTTTTCTATAGTAAATTTTTCAAAAAATAATTTTCTACTGTCGCAAATTGTAATTACGCCAGGGATTGCCTTTTCTATAGTAAATTTTTCAAAATTTAATTTTATACTGTCGCAAATTTTAATTGCGCCAGGGATTGCCTTTTCTACAGTAAATTTTGCAAAAAATATTTTTTTACTGTCGCAAATTTTAAATCCGCCAGGGATTGCCTTTTCTATAGTAAATTATTCAAAAAATAATTTTTTAATGTCGCAAGTTTTAATTGCGCCAGGGATTGCCTTTTCTACAGTAAATTTTGCAAAAAATAATTTTTTAATGTCGCAAATTTTAATTACGCCAGGGATTGCCTTTTCTATAGTAAATTATTCAAAAAAATAATTTTTTACTGTCGCAAGTTTTAATTGCGCCAAGGATTGCCTTTTCTACAGTAAATTTTGCAAAAAATAATTTTTTACTGTCGCAAATTTTAATTACGCCAGGGATTGCCTTTTCTATAGTAAATTTTTCAAAAAATAATTGTTTACTGTCGCAAATTTTAATTGCGCCAGGGATTGCCTTTTCTACAGTAAATTTTTCAAAAAATAATTTTTTACTGTCGCAAATTTTAATTGCGCCAGGGATTGCCTTTTCTACAGTAAATTTTTCAAAAACTAATTTTTTACTGTCGCAAATTTTAATTGCGCCAGGGATTGCCATTTCTACAGTAAATTTTTCAAAAACTAATTTTTTACTTTCGCAAATTTTTATTACGCCAGGGATTGCCTTTTCTACAGTAAATTTTTCAAAACTAATTTTTTACTGTCGCAAATTTTAATTGCGCCAGGGATTGCCTTTTCTATAGTAAATTTTTCAAAAACTAATTTTTTACTGTCGCAAATTTTAATTACGCCAGGGATTGCCTTTTCTATAGTAAATTATTCAAAAAATAATTTTTTACTGTCGCAAGTTTTAATTGCGCCAGGGATTGCCTTTTCTACAGTAAATTTTGCAAAAAATAATTTTTTACTGTCGCAAATTTTAATTACGCCAGGGATTGCCTTTTCTATAGTAAATTTTTCAAAAAATAATTTTTTACTGTCGCAAGTTTTAATTGTGCCAGGGATTGCCTCTTCTACAGTAAATTTTGCAAAAAATAATTTTTTACTGTCGCAAATTTTAATTACGCCAGGGGATTGCCTTTTCTATAGTAAATTTTTCAAAAATAATTTTTTACTGTCGCAAATTTTAATTGCGCCAGGGATTGCCTTTTCTACAGTAAATTTTTCAAAAAATAATTTTTTACTGTCGCAAATTTTAATTGCGCCAGGGATTGCCTTTTCTACAGTAAATTTTTCAAAAACTAATTTTTTACTGTCGCAAATTTTAATTGCGCCAGGGATTGCCATTTCTACAGTAAATTTTTCAAAAACTAATTTTTTTACTTCGCAAATTTTTATTACGCCAGGGATTGCCTTTTCTATAGTAAATTTTTCAAAAAATAATTTTTTTACTGTCGCAAATTTTAATTGCGCCAGGGATTGCCTTTTATACAGTAAATTTTTCAAAAACTAATTTTTTACTGTCGCAAATTTTAATTGCGCCAGGGATTGCCTTTTCTACAGTAAATTTTTCAAAAACTAATTTTTTACTTTCGCAAATTTTAATTACGCCAGGGATTGCCTTTTCTACAGTAAATTGTTCAAAAACTAATTTTCTACTGTCG
This sequence comes from Dioctria linearis, assembly GCA_963930735.1. Taxonomy (NCBI): domain Eukaryota; kingdom Metazoa; phylum Arthropoda; class Insecta; order Diptera; family Asilidae; genus Dioctria; species Dioctria linearis. The sequence continues at coordinate 54,924 of CAWVNZ010000168.1, read as the reverse complement.
CAAGTTTTAATTGCGCCAGGGATTGCCTTTTCTACAGTAAATTTTGCAAAAAATAATTTTTTACTGTCGCAAATTTTAATTACGCCAGGGATTGCCTTTTCTACAGTAAATTGTTCAAAAACTAATTTTCTACTGTCGCAAATTTTGATTACGCGAGGGATTGCCTTTTCTACAGTAAATTTTCCAAAAAATTATTTTCTACTGTCGCAATTTTAATTGCGCCAAGGATTGCCTTTTCTATAGTAAATTTTTCAAAAGTAATTTTTTACTGTCGCAAATTTTAATTACGCCAGGGATTGCCTTTTCTATAGTAAATTTTTCAAATTTAATTTTATACTGTCGCAAATTTTAATTGCGCCAGGGATTGCCTTTTCTATAGTAAATTTTGCAAAAAAATAATTTTCTACTGTCGCAAATTTTAATTACGCCAGGGTTTGCCTCTTCTATAGTAAATTCTTCAAAAATTAATTATTTACTGTCGCAAATTTAATTGCGCCAGGGATTGCCTTTTCTACAGTAAATTTTTCAAAAAGTAATTTTTTACTGTCGCAATTTTAAATACGCTACGGATTGCCTTTTCTATAGTAAATTTTTCAAAAATTAATTTTTTACTGTCGCAAATTTTAATTGCGCCAGGGATTGCCTTTTCTATAGTAAATTTTTCAAAAATTAATTTTTTACTGTCGCAAATTTTAATTGAGCCAGGGATTGCCTTTTCTACAGCATATTTTTCAAAAATTAATTTTTTACTGTCGCAAATTTTAATTACGCCAGGGGTTGCCTTTTCTATAGTAAATTTTTCAAAAATTAATTTTTTACTGTCGCAAATTTTAATTGCGCCAGTGATTGCCTTTTCTACAGTAAATTTTTCAAAAACTAATTTTTTACTTTCGCAAATTTTAATTACGCCAGGGATTGCCTTTTCTACAGTAAATTGTTCAAAAACTAATTTTTTACTGTCGCAAATTTTAATTACGTCAGGGATTGCCTTTTCTACAGTAAATTTTCCAAAAATAATTTTCTACTGTCGCAAATTTAATTGCGCCAAGGATTGCCTTTTCTATAGTAAATTTTTCAAAAAGAAATTTTTTACTGTCGCAAATTTTAATTACGCCAGGGATTGCCTATTCTATAGTAAATTTTTCAAAATTTAATTTTATACTGTCGCAAATTTTAATTGCGCCAGGGATTGCCTTTTCTATAGTAAATTTTGCAAAAAATAATTTTCTACTGTCGCAAATTTTAATTACACCAGGGGATTGCTCTTCTATAGTAAATTTTTCAAAAATTAATTTTTTACTGTCGCAAGTTTTAATGCGCCAGGGATTGCCTTTTCTACAGTAAATTTTTCAAAAAATAATTTTTTACTGTCGCAAATTTTAAATACGCTAGGGATTGCCTTTTCTATAGTAAATTTTTCAAAAATTAATTTTTTACTGTCGCAAATTTTAATTGCGCCAGGGATTGCCTTTTCTATAGTAAATTTTTTAAAAATTAATTTTTTACTGTCGCAAATTTTAATTGCGCCAGGGATTGCCTTTTCTACAGTATATTTTTCAAAAATTAATTTTTTACTGTCACAAATTATAATTACGCCAGGGATTGCCTTTTCTATAGTAAATTTTTCAAAAATTAATTTTTTACTGTCGCAAATTTTAATTGCGCCAAATATTGCCTTTTCTATAGTAAATTTTTCAAAAACTAATTTTTACTGTCGCAAATTTTAATTACGCCAGGGATTGCGATTCTATAGTAAATTTTTCAAAAAATAATTTTTTACTGTCGCAAATTTTTAATTACGCCAGGGATTGCCTTTTCTATAGTAAATTTTTCAAAAATTAATTTTTTACTGTCGCAAATTTTATGTACGCCAGGGATTGCCTTTTCTATAGTAAATTTTTCAAAGTTAATTTTTTGCTTTCGCAAATTTTAATTTCGCCAGGGATTGCCTTTTCTATAGTAAATTTTGCAAAAAATAATTTTTTACTGTCGCAAATTTTAATTACGCCAGGGATTGCCTTTTCTATAGTAAATTTTCCAAAAAATAATTTTTTACTGTCGCAAATTTTAATTGCGCCAGGGATTGCCTTTTCTACAGTAAATTTTTCAAAAACTAATTTTTTACTGTCGCAAATTTTAATTACGCCAGTGATTGCCTTTTCTATAGTAAATTTTTCAAAAATTAATGTTATATTGTCGCAAATTTTAATTGCGCCAGGGATTGCCTTTTCTATAGTAAATTTTGCAAAAAATAATTTTCTACTGTCGCAAATTTTAATTGCGCCAGGGATTGCCTTTTCTATAGTAAATTTTTTCAAAAACTAATTTTTTACTCTCGCAAGTTTTAATTACGCCAGGGATTGCCTTTTCTATAGTAAATTTTTCAAAAAATAATTTTTTACTGTCGCAAATTTTAATTGCGACAGGGATTGCCTTTTCTATAGTAAATTTTTCAAAATTTAATTTTATACTGTCGCAAATTTTAAATACGCCAGGGATTGCCTTTTCTATAGTAAATTTTTCAAAAAATTATTTTCTACTGTCGCAAATTTTAATTGCGCCAGGGATTGCCTTTTCTATAGTAAATTTTTCAAAAAATAATTTTCTACTGTCGCAAATTTTAATTGCGCCAGGGATTGCCTTTTCTATAGTAAATTTTGCAAAAAAATAATTTTTTACTGTCGCAAATTTTAATTACGCCAGGGATTGCCTTTTCTATAGTAAATTTTCCAAAAAATAATTTTTTACTGTCGCAAAATTTAATTACACCAGGGATTGCCTTTTCTATAGTAAATTTTTCAAAAAATAATTTTTACTGTCGCAAATTTTAATTACGCCAGGGATTGCCTTTTCTACAGTAAATTTTTCAAAAACTAATTTTTCACCATCGCAAATTTTAATTACGCCAGGGATTGCTTTTTCTACAGTAAATTTGTCTAAAACTAATTTGTTACTGTCGAAAATTTTAATTACGCCAGGGATTGCCTTTTCTACAGTAAATTTTTCAAAAAATAATTTTTTACTGTCGCAAATTTTAATTGCGCCAGGGATTGCCTTTTCTACAGTAAATTTTTCAAAAACTAATTTTTTACTGTCGCAAATTTTAATTACGCCAGTGATTGCCTTTTCTATAGTAAATTTTTCAAAAATTAATGTTATACTGTCGCAAATTTTAATTGCGCCAGGGATTGCCTTTTCTATAGTAAATTTTGCAAAAAATAATTTTTCTACTGTCGCAAATTTTAATTGCGCCAGGGATTGCCTTTTCTATAGTAAATTTTTTCAAAAACTAATTTTTTACTGTCGCAAGTTTTAATTACGCCAGGGATTGCTTTTTCTATAGTAAATTTTTCAAAAAATAATTTTTTACTGTCGCAAATTTTAATTGCGCCAGGGATTGCCTTTTCTATAGTAAATTTTTCAAAATTTAATTTTATACTGTCGCAAATTTTAAATAGGCCAGAAATTGCCTTTTCTATAGTAAATTTTTCAAAAATAATTTTCTACTGTCGCAAATTTTAATTGGGCCAGGGATTGCCTTTTCTATAGTAAATTTTTCAAAAAATAATTTTCTACTGTCGCAAATTTTAATTGCGCCAGGGATTGCCTTTTCTATAGTAAATTTTGCAAAAAATAATTTTTTACTGTCGCAAATTTTAATTACGCCAGGGATTGCCTTTTCTATAGTAAATTTTCCAAAAAATAATTTTTTACTGCCGCAAAATTTAACTACGCCAGGGATTGCCTTTTCTATAGTAAATTTTTCAAAAAATAATTTTTAACTGTCGCAAATTTTAATTACGCCAGGGATTGCCTTTTCTATAGTAAATTTTTCAAAAATTAATTTTTTACTGTCGCAAATTTTAAATACGCCAGGGTTTGCCTTTTCTATAGTAAATTTTTCAAAAAATTATTTTCTACTGTCGCAAATTTTAATTGCGCCAGGGATTGCCTTTTCTATAGTAAATTTTTCAAAAAATAATTTTCTACTGTCGCAAATTTTAATTGCGCCAGGGATTGCCTTTTCTATAGTAAATTTTGCAAAAAATAATTTTTTACTGTCGCAAATTTTAATTACGCCAGGGATTGCCTTTTCTTTAGTAAATTTTCCAAAAAATATTTTTTTACTGTCGCAAATTTTAATTGCGCCAGGGATTGCCTTTTCTACAGTAAATTTTTCAAAAACTAATTTTTTACTGTCGCAAATTTTAATTACGCCAGTGATTGCCTTTTCTATAGTAAATTTTTCAAAAATTAATGTTATATTGTCGCAAATTTTAATTGCGCCAGGGATTGCCTTTTCTATAGTAAATTTTGCAAAAAATAATTTTCTACTGTCGCAAATTTTAATTGCGCCAGGGATTGCCTTTTCTATAGTAAATTTTTTCAAAAACTAATTTTTTACTCTCGCAAGTTTTAATTACGCCAGGGATTGCCTTTTCTATAGTAAATTTTTCAAAAAATAATTTTTTACTGTCGCAATTTTAATTGCGACAGGGATTGCCTTTTCTATAGTAAATTTTTCAAAATTTAATTTTATACTGTCGCAAATTTTAAATACGCCAGGGATTGCCTTTTCTATAGTAAATTTTTCAAAAAATTATTTTCTACTGTCGCAAATTTTAATTGCGCCAGGGATTGCCTTTTCTATAGTAAATTTTTCAAAAAATAATTTTCTACTGTCGCAAATTTTAATTGCGCCAGGGATTGCCTTTTCTATAGTAAATTTTGCAAAAAATAATTTTTTACTGTCGCAAATTTTAATTACGCCAGGGATTGCTTTTTCTACAGTAAATTTGTCTAAAACTAATTTGTTACTGTCGAAAATTTTAATTACGCCAGGGATTGCCTTTTCTACAGTAAATTTTTCAAAAAATAATTTTTTACTGTCGCAAATTTTAATTGCGCCAGGGATTGCCTTTTCTACAGTAAATTTTTCAAAAACTAATTTTCTACTGTCGCAAATTTTAATTACGCCAGTGATTGCCTTTTCTATAGTAAATTTTTCAAAAATTAATGTTATACTGTCGCAAATTTTAATTGCGCCAGGGATTGCCTTGTCTATAGTAAATTTTTCAAAATTTAATTTTATACTGTCGCAAATTTTAAATAGGCCAGGGATTGCCTTTTCTATAGTAAATTTTTCAAAAAATAATTTTCTACTGTCGCAAATTTTAATTGCGCCAGGGATTGCCTTTTCTATAGTAAATTTTTCAAAAAATAATTTTCTACTGTCGCAAATTTTAATTGCGCCAGGGATTGCCTTTTCTATAGTAAATTTTGCAAAAAATAATTTTTTACTGTCGCAAATTTTAATTACGCCAGGGATTGCCTTTTGTATAGTAAATTTTCCAAAAAATAATTTTTTTCTGCCGCAAAATTTAATTACGCCAGGGATTGCCTTTTCTATAGTAAATTTTTCAAAAAATAATTTTTTACTGTCGCAAATTTTAATTACGCCAGGGATTGCCTTTTCTATAGTAAATTTTTCAAAAACTAATTTTTTACTGTCGCCAATTTTAATTACGCCAGGGATTGCCTTTTCTATAATAAATTTTTCAAAAAATATTTTTTTACTGTCGCAAATTTTAATTACGCCAGGGATTGCGTTTTCTATTGTAAATTTTTCAAAAAATAATTTTTTACTGTCGCAAATTTTAATTACGCCAGGGATTGCCCCTTCTATAGTAAATTTTTCACAAATTAATTTTTTACTGTCGCAAATTTTAATTGCGCCAGGGATTGCCTTTTCTACAGTAAATTTTTCAAAAAATAATTTTTTACTGTCGCAAATTTTAATTGCGCCAGGGATTGCCTTTTCTACAGTAAATTTTTCAAAAAATAATTTTTTACTGGCGCAAATTTTAATTACGCCAGGGATTGCCTTTTCTATAGTAAATTTTTCAAAAAATAATTTTTTACTGTCGCAAATTTTAAATGCGCCAGGGACTGCCTTTTCTATAGTAAATTTTTCAAAAATTAATTTTATACTGTCGCAAATTTTAAATACACCAGGGATTGCCTTTTCTACAGTAAATTTTTCAATAAATAATTTTTTACTGTCGCAAATTTTAATTACGCCAGGGATTGCCTTTTCTATAGTAAATTTTTCAAAAATTAATTTTTTACTGTCGCAAATTATAATTGCGCCAGGGATTGCCTTTCTATAGTAAATTATTCAAAAAATAATTTTTTACTGTTGCAAATTTTAAATCCGCCAGGGATTGCCCTTTCTATAGTAAATTATTCAAAAAATAATTTTCTACTGTCGGAAATGTTAATTACGCCAGGGATTGCCTTTTCTATAGTAAATTTTTCAAAATTTAATTTTATACTGTCGCAAATTTTAATTGCGCCAGGGATTGCCTTTTCTACAGTAAATTTTTCAAAAAATAATTTTTTACTGTCGCAAATTTTATATACGCCAGGGATTGTCTTTTCTATAGTAAATTTTTCAAAAATTAATTTTTTACTGTCGCAAAATTTAAATACGCCAGGGATTGCCTTTTCTATAGTTAATGATTAAAAAAATAATTCTTTACTGTCGCAAATTTTAATTGCGCCAGGGATTGCCTTTTCTACAGTAAATTTTTCAAAAATTAATTTTTTACTGTCGCAAATTTTAATTGCGCCAGGGATTGCCTTTTCTACAGTAAATTTTTCAATAAATAATTTTTTATTGTCGCAAATTTTAATTACGCCAGGGATTGCCTTTTCTATAGTAAATTTTTCAAAAATTAATTTTTTACTGTCGCAAATTTTAATTGCGCCAGGGATTGCCTTTTCTATAGTAAATTTTTCAAAAACTAATTTTTACTGTCGCAAATTTTAATTACGCCAGGGATTGCCTTTTCTATAATAAATTTTTCAAAATATAATTTTTTACTGTCGCAAATTTTAATTGCGCCAGGGATTGCCTTTTCTACAGTAAATTTTGCAAAAAATATTTTTTTACTGTCGCAAATTTTAATTGTTCCAGGGATTGCCTTTTCTATAGTAAATTTTTCAAAAAATTATTTTCTACTGTCGCAAATTGTAATTACGCCAGGGATTGCCTTTTCTATAGTAAATTTTTCAAAATTTAATTTTATACTGTCGCAAATTTTAATTGCGCCAGGGATTGCCTTTTCTACAGTAAATTTTGCAAAAAATATTTTTTTACTGTCGCAAATTTTAAATCCGCCAGGGATTGCCTTTTCTATAGTAAATTATTCAAAAAATAATTTTTTACTGTCGCAAGTTTTAATTGCGCCAGGTATTGCCTTTTCTACAGTAAATTTTGCAAAAAATAATTTTTTAATGTCGCAAATTTTAATTACGCCAGGGATTGCCTTTTCTATAGTAAATTTTTCAAAAAATAATTTTTTACTGTCGCAAATTTTAAATACGCCAGGGATTGCTTTTTCTATAGTATATTTTTCAAAATTTAATTTTATACTGTCGCATATTTTAAATACGCCAAGGATTGCCTTTTCTATAGTAAATTTTGCAAAAAATAATTTTTTACTGTCGCAAATTTTAATTACGCCAGGGATTGCCTTTTCTACAGTAAATTATTAAACAAATAATTTTTTACTGTAGCAAATTTTAATTGCGCCAGGGATTGCCTTTTCTACAGTAAATTTTTCAAAAAATAATTTTTTACTGTCGCAAATTTTAATTACGCCAGGCATTGCCTTTTCTATAGTAAATTTTTCAAAAATTAATTTTTTACTGTCGCAAATTTTAATTGCGCCAGGGATTGCCTTTTCTATAGTAAAATTTACAAAAATTAATTTTTTACTGTCGCACATTTTAATTGCTCCAGGGATTGCCTTTTCTACAGTAAATTTTTCAAAAATTAATTTTTTACTGTCGCAAATTTTAATTACGCCAGGGACTGCCTTTTCTATAGTAAATTTTTCAAAAATTAATTTTTTACTGTTGCAAATTTTAATTGCGCCAGGGATTGCCTTTTCTATAGTAAATTTTTCAAAAACTAATTTTTTACTGTCGCCAATTTTAATTACGCCAGGGATTGCCTTTTCTATAGTAAATTATTCAAAAAATAATTTTTTACTGTCGCAAGTTTTAATTGCGCCAAAGATTGCCTTTTCTACAGTAAATTTTGCAAAAAATAATTTTTTACTGTCGCAAATTTTAATTACGCCAGGGATTGCCTTTTCTATAGTAAATTTTTCAAAAAATAATTTTTTACTGTCGCAAATTTTAATTGCGCCAGGGATGGCCTTTTCTACAGTAAATTTTTCAAAAAATAATTTTTTACTGTCGCAAATTTTAATTGCTCCAGGGATTGCCTTTTCTACAGTAAATTTTTCAAAAATTAATTTTTTACTGTCGCAAATTTTAATTACGCCAGGGATTGCCTTTTCTATAGTAAATTTTTCAAAAATTAATTTTTTACTGTTGCAAATTTTAATTGCGCCAGGGATTGCCTTTTCTACAGTAAATTATTAAACAAATAATTTTTTACTGTAGCAAATTTTAATTGCGCCAGGGATTGCCTTTTCTACAGTAAATTTTTCAAAAAATAATTTTTTACTGTCGCAAATTTTAATTACGCCAGGCATTGCCTTTTCTATAGTAAATTTTTCAAAAATTAATTTTTTACTGTCGCAAATTTTAATTGCGCCAGGGATTGCCTTTTCTATAGTAAAATTTACAAAAATTAATTTTTTACTGTCGCAAATTTTAATTGCTCCAGGGATTGCCTTTTCTACAGTAAATTTTTCAAAAATTAATTTTTTACTGTCGCAAATTTTAATTACGCCAGGGACTGCCTTTTCTATAGTAAATTTTTCAAAAATTAATTTTTTACTGTTGCAAATTTTAATTGCGCCAGGGATTGCCTTTTCTATAGTAAATTTTTCAAAAACTAATTTTTTACTGTCGCCAATTTTAATTACGCCAGGGATTGCCTTTTCTATAGTAAATTATTCAAAAAATAATTTTTTACTGTCGCAAGTTTTAATTGCGCCAAAGATTGCCTTTTCTACAGTAAATTTTGCAAAAAATAATTTTTTACTGTCGCAAATTTTAATTACGCCAGGGATTGCCTTTTCTATAGTAAATTTTTCAAAAAATAATTTTTTACTGTCGCAAATTTTAATTGCGCCAGGGATGGCCTTTTCTACAGTAAATTTTTCAAAAAATAATTTTTTACTGTCGCAAATTTTAATTGCTCCAGGGATTGCCTTTTCTACAGTAAATTTTTCAAAAATTAATTTTTTACTGTCGCAAATTTTAATTACGCCAGGGATTGCCTTTTCTATAGTAAATTTTTCAAAAATTAATTTTTTACTGTTGCAAATTTTAATTGCGCCAGGGATTGCCTTTTCTATAGTAAATTTTTCAAAAACTAATTTTTTACTGTCGCAAATTTTAATTACGCCAGGGATTGCCTTTTCTATAGTAAATTATTCAAAAAATAATTTTTTACTGTCGCAAGTTTTAATTGCGCCAGGGATTGCCTTTTCTACAGTAAATTTTGCAAAAAATAATTTTTTACTGTCGCAAATTTTAATTACGCCAGGGATTGCCTTTTCTATAGTAAATTTTTCAAAAAATAATTTTTTACTGTCGCAAATTTTAATTGCGCCAGGGATTGCCTTTTCTACAGTAAATTTTTCAAAAAATAATTTTTTACTGTCGCAAATTTTAATTGCGCCAGGGATTGCCTTTTCTACAGTAAATTTTTCAAAAACTAATTTTTTACTGTCGCAAATTTTAATTGCGCCAGGTATTGCCATTTCTACAGTAAATTTTTCAAAAACTAATTTTTTACTTTCGCAAATTTTTATTACGCCAGGGATTGCCTTTTCTACAGTAAATTTTTCAAAAACTAATTTTTTACTGTCGCAAATTTTAATTGCGCCAGGGATTGCCTTTTCTATAGTAAATTTTTCAAAAACTAATTTTTTACTGTCGCAAATTTTAATTACGCCAGGGATTGCCTTTTCTATAGTAAATTATTCAAAAAATAATTTTTTACTTTCGCAAGTTTTAATTACGCCAGGGATTGCCTTTTCTACAGTAAATTTTGCAAAAAATAATTTTTTACTGTCGCAAATTTTAATTACGCCAGGGATTGCCTTTTCTATAGTAAATTTTTCAAAAAATTATTTTTTACTGTCGCAAATTTTAATTGCGCCAGGGATTGCCTTTTATACAGTAAATTTTTCAAAAAATAATTTTTTACTGTCGCAAATTTTAATTCCGCCAGGGATTGCCTTTTCTATAGTAAATTTTTCAAAATTTAATTTTATACTGTCGCAAATTTTAATTGCGCCAGGGATTGCCTTTTCTATAGTAAATTTTGCAAAAAAATAATTTTCTACTGTCGCAAATTTTAATTACGCCAGGGATTGCCTCTTCTATAGTAAATTTTTCAAAAATTAATTTTTTACTGTCGCAAATTTTAATTACGCCAGGGACTGCCTTTTCTATAGTAAATTTTTCAAAAATTAATTTTTTACTGTTGCAAATTTTAATTGCGCCAGGGATTGCCTTTTCTATAGTAAATTTTTCAAAAACTAATTTTTTACTGTCGCCAATTTTAATTACGCCAGGGATTGCCTTTTCTATAGTAAATTATTCAAAAAATAATTTTTTACTGTCGCAAGTTTTAATTGCGCCAAAGATTGCCTTTTCTACAGTAAATTTTGCAAAAAATAATTTTTTACTGTCGCAAATTTTAATTACGCCAGGGATTGCCTTTTCTATAGTAAATTTTTCAAAAAATAATTTTTTACTGTCGCAAATTTTAATTGCGCCAGGGATGGCCTTTTCTACAGTAAATTTTTCAAAAAATAATTTTTTACTGTCGCAAATTTTAATTGCTCCAGGGATTGCCTTTTCTACAGTAAATTTTTCAAAAATTAATTTTTTACTGTCGCAAATTTTAATTACGCCAGGGATTGCCTTTTCTATAGTAAATTTTTCAAAAATTAATTTTTTACTGTTGCAAATTTTAATTGCGCCAGGGATTGCCTTTTCTATAGTAAATTTTTCAAAAACTAATTTTTTACTGTCGCAAATTTTAATTACGCCAGGGATTGCCTTTTCTATAGTAAATTATTCAAAAAATAATTTTTTACTGTCGCAAGTTTTAATTGCGCCAGGGATTGCCTTTTCTACAGTAAATTTTGCAAAAAATAATTTTTTACTGTCGCAAATTTTAATTACGCCAGGGATTGCCTTTTCTATAGTAAATTTTTCAAAAAATAATTTTTTACTGTCGCAAATTTTAATTGCGCCAGGGATTGCCTTTTCTACAGTAAATTTTTCAAAAAATAATTTTTTACTGTCGCAAATTTTAATTGCGCCAGGGATTGCCTTTTCTACAGTAAATTTTTCAAAAACTAATTTTTTACTGTCGCAAATTTTAATTGCGCCAGGTATTGCCATTTCTACAGTAAATTTTTCAAAAACTAATTTTTTACTTTCGCAAATTTTTATTACGCCAGGGATTGCCTTTTCTACAGTAAATTTTTCAAAAACTAATTTTTTACTGTCGCAAATTTTAATTGCGCCAGGGATTGCCTTTTCTATAGTAAATTTTTCAAAAACTAATTTTTTACTGTCGCAAATTTTAATTACGCCAGGGATTGCCTTTTCTATAGTAAATTATTCAAAAAATAATTTTTTACTTTCGCAAGTTTTAATTACGCCAGGGATTGCCTTTTCTACAGTAAATTTTGCAAAAAATAATTTTTTACTGTCGCAAATTTTAATTACGCCAGGGATTGCCTTTTCTATAGTAAATTTTTCAAAAAATAATTTTTTACTGTCGCAAATTTTAATTGCGCCAGGGATTGCCTTTTATACAGTAAATTTTTCAAAAAATAATTTTTTACTGTCGCAAATTTTAATTCCGCCAGGGATTGCCTTTTCTATAGTAAATTTTTCAAAATTTAATTTTATACTGTCGCAAATTTTAATTGCGCCAGGGATTGCCTTTTCTATAGTAAATTTTGCAAAAAAATAATTTTCTACTGTCGCAAATTTTAATTACGCCAGGGATTGCCTCTTCTATAGTAAATTCTTCAAAAATTAATTTTTTACTGTCGCAAATTTTAATTGCGCCAGGGATTGCCTTTTCTACAGTAAATTTTTCAAAAAGTAATTTTTTACTGTCGCAAGTTTTAAATACGCTAGGGATTGCCTTTTCTATAGTAAATTTTTCAAAAATTAATTTTTTACTGTCGCAAATTTTAATTGCGCCAGGGATTGCCTTTTCTATAGTAAATTTTTCAAAAATTAATTTTTTACTGTCGCAAATTTTAATTGAGCCAGGGATTGCCTTTTCTACAGTATATTTTTCAAAAATTAATTTTTTACTGTCGCAAATTTTAATTACGCCAGGGGTTGCCTTTTCTATAGTAAATTTTTCAAAAATTAATTTTTTACTGTCGCAAATTTTAATTGCGCCAGGGATTGCCTTTTCTACAGTAAATTTTTCAAAAACTAATTTTTTACTTTCGCAAATTTTAATTACGCCAGGGATTGCCTTTTCTACAGTAAATTGTTCAAAAACTAATTTTTTACTGTCGCAAATTTTAATTACGCCAGGGATTGCCTTTTCTACAGTAAATTTTCCAAAAAATAATTTTCTACTGTCGCAAATTTTAATTGCGCCAAGGATTGCCTTTTCTATAGTAAATTTTTCAAAAAGAAATTTTTTACTGTCGCAAATTTTAATTACGCCAGGGATTGCCTATTCTATAGTGAATTTTTCAAAATTTAATTTTATACTGTCGCAAATTTTAATTGCGCCAGGGATTGCCTTTTCTATAGTAAATTTTGCAAAAAATAATTTTCTACTGTCGCAAATTTTAATTACACCAGGGATTGCCTCTTCTATAGTAAATTTTTCAAAAATTAATTTTTTACTGTCGCAAGTTTTAATTGCGCCAGGGATTGCCTTTTCTACAGTAAATTTTTGAAAAAATAATTTTTTACTGTCGCAAATTTTAAATACGCTAGGGATTGCCTTTTCTATAGTAAATTTTTCAAAAATTAATTTTTTACTGTCGCAAATTTTAATTGCGCCAGGGATTGCCTTTTCTATAGTGAATTTTTCAAAAATTAATTTTTTACTGTCGCAAATTTTAATTGCTCCAGGGATTGCCTTTTCTACAGTATATTTTTCAAAAATTAATTTTTTACTGTCACAAATTTTAATTACGCCAGGGATTGCCTTTTCTATAGTAAATTTTTCAAAAATTAATTTTTTACTGTCGCAAATTTTAATTGCGCCAAATATTGCCTTTTCTATAGTAAATTTTTCAAAAACTAATTTTTTACTGTCGCAAATTTTAATTACGCCAGGGATGGCCTTTGCTATAGTAAATTATTCAAAAAATAATTTTTTACTGTCGCAAGTTTTAATTGCGCCAGGGATTGCCATTTCTACAGTAAATTTTGCAAAAAATTATTTTTTACTGTCGAAAATTTTAATTACGCCAGGGATTGCCTTTTCTATAGTAAATTTTTCTAAAATAATTTTTTACTGTCGCAAATTTTAATTGCGCCAGGGATTTCCTTTTCTACAGTAAATTTTTCAAAAATTATTTTTTTAATGTCGCAAATTTTAATTACGCCAGGGATTGCGATTCTATAGTAAATTTTTCAAAAAATAATTTTTTACTGTCGCAAATTTTAATTACGCCAGGGATTGCCTTTTCTATAGTAAATTTTTCAAAAATTAATTTTTTACTGTCGCAAATTTTATATACGCCAGGGATTGCCTTTTCTATAGTAAATTTTTCAAAGTTAATTTTTTGCTTTCGCAAATTTTAATTTCGCCAGGGATTACCTTTTCTATAGTAAATTTTGCAAAAAATAATTTTCTACTGTCGCACATTTTAATTGCGCCAGGGATTGCCTTTTCTATAGTAAATTATTCAAAAAATAATTTTTTACTGTCGCAAATTTTAATTGCGCCAGGGATTGCCTTTTCTACAGTAAATTTTTCAAAAAATAATTTTTTACTGTCGCAAATTTTAAATACGCCAGGGATTGCCTTTTCTATAGTAAATTTTGCAAAAAATAATTTTCTACTGTCGCACATTTTAATTGCGCCAGGGATTGCCTTTTCTATAGTAAATTATTCAAAAACTAATTTTTTACTGTCGCAAATTTTAATTACGCCAGTGATTGCCTTTTCTACAGTAAATTTTTCAAAAAATAATTTTTTACTGTCGCAAATTTTAATTGCGCCAGGGATTGCCTTTTCTACAGTAAATTTTTCAAAAACTAATTTTTTACTGTCGCAAATTTTAATTACGCCAGTGATTGCCTTTTCTATAGTAAATTTTTCAAAAATTAATGTTATATTGTCGCAAATTTTAATTGCGCCAGGGATTGCCTTTTCTATAGTAAATTTTGCAAAAAATAATTTTCTACTGTCGCAAATTTTAATTGCGCCAGGGATTGCCTTTTCTATAGTAAATTTTTTCAAAAACTAATTTTTTACTCTCGCAAGTTTTAATTACGCCAGGGATTGCCTTTTCTATATTAAATTTTTCAAAAAATAATTTTTTACTGTCGCAAATTTTAATTGCGACAGGGATTGCCTTTTCTATAGTAAAATTTTCAAAATTTAATTTTATACTGTCGCAAATTTTAAATACGCCAGGGATTGCCTTTTCTATAGTAAATTTTTCAAAAAATTATTTTCTACTGTCGCAAATTTTAATTGCGCCAGGGATTGCCTTTTCTATAGTAAATTTTTCAAAAAATAATTTTCTACTGTCGCAAATTTTAATTGCGCCAGGGATTGCCTTTTCTATAGTAAATTTTGCAAGAAATAATTTTTTACTGTCGCAAATTTTAATTACGCCAGGGATTGCCTTTTCTATAGTAAATTTTCCAAAAAATAATTTTTTACTGGCGCAAAATTTAATTACGCCAGGGATTGCCTTTTCTATAGTAAATTTTTCAAAAAATAATTTTTTACTGTCGCAAATTTTAATTACGCCAGGGATTGCCTTTTCTACAGTAAATTTTTCAAAAACTAATTTTTCGCTATCGTAAATTTTAATTACGCCAGGGATTGCTTTTTCTACAGTAAATTTGTCTAAAACTAATTTGTTACTGTCGAAAATTTTAATTACGCCAGGGATTGCCTTTTCTACAGTAAATTTTTCAAAAAATAATTTTTTACTGTCGCAAATTTTAATTGCGCCAGGGATTGCCTTTTCTACAGTAAATTTTTCAAAAACTAATTTTTTACTGTCGCAAATTTTAATTACGCCAGTGATTGCCTTTTCTATAGTAAATTTTTCAAAAATTAATGTTATACTGTCGCAAATTTTAATTGCGCCAGGGATTGCCTTTTCTATAGAAAATTTTGCAAAAAATAATTTTCTACTGTCGCAAATTTTAATTGCGCCAGGGATTGCCTTTTCTATAGTAAATTTTTTCAAAAACTAATTTTTTACTGTCGCAAGTTTTAATTACGCCAGGGATTGCTTTTTCTATAGTAAATTTTTCAAAAAATAATTTTTTACTGTCGCAAATTTTAATTGCGCCAGGGATTGCCTTTTCTATAGTAAATTTTTCAAAATTTAATTTTATACTGTCGCAAATTTTAAATAGGCCAGAAATTGCCTTTTCTATAGTAAATTTTTCAAAAAATAATTTTCTACTGTCGCAAATTTTAATTGGGCCAGGGATTGCCTTTTCTATAGTAAATTTTTCAAAAAATAATTTTCTACTGTCGCAAATTTTAATTGCGCCAGGGATTGCCTTTTCTATAGTAAATTTTGCAAAAAATAATTTTTTACTGTCGCAAATTTTAATTACGCCAGGGATTGCCTTTTCTATAGTAAATTTTCCAAAAAATAATTTTTTACTGCCGCAAAATTTAATAACGCCAGGGATTGCCTTTTCTATAGTAAATTTTAAAAAAAATTATTTTTTACTGTCGCAAATTTTAATTACGCCAGGGATTGCCTTTTCTATAGTAAATTTTTCAAAAATTAATTTTTTACTGTCGCAAATTTTAAATACGCCAGGGTTTGCCTTTTCTATAGTAAATTTTTCAAAAAATTATTTTCTACTGTCGCAAATTTTAATTGCGCCAGGGATTGCCTTTTCTATAGTAAATTTTTCAAAAAATAATTTTCTACTGTCGCAAATTTTAATTGCGCCAGGGATTGCCTTTTCTATAGTAAATTTTGCAAAAAATAATTTTTTACTGTCGCAAATTTTAATTACGCCAGGGATTGCCTTTTCTATAGTAAATTTTCCAAAAAATAATTTTTTACTGTCGCAAATTTTAATTGCGCCAGGGATTGCCTTTTCTACAGTAAATTTTTCAAAAACTAATTTTTTACTGTCGCAAATTTTAATTACGCCAGTGATTGCCTTTTCTATAGTAAATTTTTCAAAAATTAATGTTATATTGTCGCAAATTTTAATTGCGCCAGGGATTGCCTTTTCTATAGTAAATTTTGCAAAAAATAATTTCCTACTGTCGCAAATTTTAATTGCGCCAGGGATTGCCTTTTCTATAGTAAATTTTTTCAAAAACTAATTTTTTACTCTCGCAAGTTTTAATTACGCCAGGGATTGCCTTTTCTATAGTAAATTTTTCAAAAAATAATTTTTTACTGTCGCAAATTTTAATTGCGACAGGGATTGCCTTTTCTATAGCAAATTTTTCAAAATTTAATTTTATACTGTCGCAAATTTTAAATACGCCAGGGATTGCCTTTTCTATAGTAAATTTTTCAAAAAATTATTTTCTACTGTCGCAAATTTTAATTGCGCCAGGGATTGCCTTTTCTATAGTAAATTTTTCAAAAAATAATTTTCTACTGTCGCAAATTTTAATTGCGCCAGGGATTGCCTTTTCTATAGTAAATTTTGCAAAAAATAATTTTTTACTGTCGCAAATTTTAATTACGCCAGGGATTGCCTTTTCTATAGTAAATTTTCCAAAAAATAATTTTTTACTGTCGCAAAATTTAATTACGCCAGGGATTGCCTTTTCTATAGTAAATTTTTCAAAAAATAATTTTTTACTGTCGCAAATTTTAATTACGCCAGGGATTGCTTTTCTACAGTAAATTTTTCAAAAACTAATTTTTCACTATCGCAAATTTTAATTACGCCAGGGATTGCTTTTTCTACAGTAAATTTGTCTAAAACTAATTTGTTACTGTCGAAAATTTTAATTACGCCAGGGATTGCCTTTTCTACAGTAAATTTTTCAAAAAATAATTTTTTACTGTCGCAAATTTTAATTGCGCCAGGGATTGCCTTTTCTACAGTAAATTTTTCAAAAACTAATTTTTTACTGTCGCAAATTTTAATTACGCCAGTGATTGCCTTTTCTATAGTAAATTTTTCAAAAATTAATGTTATACTGTCGCAAATTTTAATTGCGCCAGGGATTGCCTTTTCTATAGTAAATTTTGCAAAAAATAATTTTCTACTGTCGCAAATTTTAATTGCGCCAGGGATTGCCTTTTCTATAGTAAATTTTTTCAAACCTAATTTTTTACTGTCGCAAGTTTTAATTACGCCAGGGATTGCTTTTTCTATAGTAAATTTTTCAAAAAATAATTTTTTACTGTCGCAAATTTTAATTGCGCCAGGGATTGCCTTTTCTATAGTAAATTTTTCAAAATTTAATTTTATACTGTCGCAAATTTTAAATAGGCCAGGGATTGCCTTTTCTATAGTAAATTTTTCAAAAAATAATTTTCTACTGTCGCAAATTTTAATTGCGCCAGGGATTGCCTTTTCTATAGTAAATTTTTCAAAAAATAATTTTCTACTGTCGCAAATTTTAATTGCGCCAGGGATTGCCTTTTCTATAGTAAATTTTGCAAAAATAATTTTTTACTGTCGCAAATTTTAATTACGCCAGGGATTGCCTTTTGTATAGTAAATTTTCCAAAAAATAATTTTTTTCTGCCGCAAAATTTAATTACGCCAGGGATTGCCTTTTCTATAGTAAATTTTTCAAAAAATAATTATTTACTGTCGCAAATTTTAATTACGCCAGGGATTGCCTTTTCTATAGTAAATTTTTCAAAAATTAATTTTTTACTGTCGCAAATTTTAAATACGCCAGGGTTTGCCTTTTCTATAGTAAAATTTTCAAAAATTAATTTTTTGCTGTCGCAAATTTTAATTTCGCCAGGGATTGCCTTTTCTATAGTAAATTTGGCAAAAAATAATTTTCTACTGTCGCAAATTTTAATTGGGCCAGGGATTGCCTTTTCTATAGTAAATTTTTCAAAAACTAATTTTTACTGTCGCAAATTTTAACTACGCCAGGGATTGCCTTTTCTATAGTAAATTTTTCAAAATTTAATTTTATACTGTCGCAAATTTTAATTGCGCCAGGGATTGCATTTTCTATAGTAAATTTTGCAAAAAATAATTTTCTACTGTCGCCAATTTTAATTACGCCAGGGATTGCCTTTTCTATAGTAAATTTTTCAAAAATTAATTTTATACTGTCGCAAATTTTAATTGCGCCAGGGATTGCCTTTTCTATAGTAAATTGTGCAAAAAATAATTTTCTACTATCGCAAATTTTAATTGCGCCAAGGATTGCCTTTTCTATAGTAAATTTTTCAAAAACTAATTTTTTACTGTCGCAAATTTTAATTGCGCCAGGGATTGCCTTTTCTATAGTAAATTTTTTCAAAAACTAATTTTTTACTCTCGCAAATTTTAATTACGCCAGGGATTGCCTTTTCTATAGTAAATTTTTCAAAAAATAATTTTTTACTGTCGCAAAATTTAATTACGCCAGGGATTGCCTTTTATATAGTAAATTTTGTAAAAAATAATTTTTTACTGTCGCAAATTTTAATTACGCCAGGGATTGCCTTTTCTATAGTAAATTTTCCAAAAAATAATTTTTTACTGTCGCAAAATTTAATTACGCCAGGGATTGCCTTTTCTATAGTAAATTTTGCAAAAAATAATTTTTTACTGTCGCAAATTTTAATTACGCCAGGGATTGCCTTTTCTATAGTAAATTTTCCAAAAAATAATTTTTTACTGCCGCAAAATTTAATTACGCCAGGGATTGCCTTTTCTATAGTAAATTTTTCAAAAAATAATTTTTTACCGTCGCAAATTTTAATTACGCCAGGGATTGCCTTTTCTATAGTAAATTTTGCAAAAAATAATTTTTTACTGTCGCAAATTTTAATTACGCCAGGGATTGCCTTTTCTATAGTAAATTTTCCAAAAAATAATTTTTTACTGTCGCAAATTTTAATTGCGCCAGGGATTGCATTTTTTGTAGTAAATTTTGCAAAAATAATTTCCTACTGTCGCCAATTTTAATTACGCAAGGGATTGCCTTTTCTATAGTAAATTTTTCAAAAATTAATTTTATACTGTCGCAAACTTTAATTGCGCCAGGGATTGCTTTTCTACAGTAAATTGTGCAAAAAATAATTTTCTACTCTCGCAAATTTTAATTGCGCCAAGGATTGCCTTTTCTATAGTAAATTTTTCAAAAACTAATTTTTTACTGTCGCAAATTTTAATTGCGCCAGGGATTGCCTTTTCTATAGTAAATTTTTCAAAAAATAATTTTTTACTGTCGCAAATTTTAATTGCGCCAGGGATTGCCTTTTCTATAGTAAATTTTTCAAAATTTAATTTTATACTGTCGCAAATTTTAAATACGCCAGGGATTGCCTTTTCTATAGTAAATTTTTCAAAAAATTATTTTCTACTGTCGCAAATTTTAATTGCGCCAGGGATTGCCTTTTCTATAGTAAATTTTTCAAAAAATAATTTTCTACTGTCGCAAATTTTAATTGCGCCAGGGATTGCCTTTTCTATAGTAAATTTTGCAAAAAATAATTTTTTACTGTCGCAAATTTTAATTACGCCAGGGATTGCCTTTTCTATAGTAAATTTTCCAAAAAATAATTTTTTACTGTCGCAAATTTTAATTGCGCCAGGGATTGCCTTTTCTACAGTAAATTTTCAAAAACTAATTTTTTACTGTCGCAAATTTTAATTACGCCAGTGATTGCCTTTTCTATAGTAAATTTTTCAAAAATTAACGTTATATTGTCGCAAATTTTAATTGCGCCAGGGATTGCCTTTTCTATAGTAAATTTTGCAAAAAATAATTTTCTACTGTCGCAAATTTTAATTGCGCCAGGGATTGCCTTTTCTATAGTAAATTTTTTCAAAAACTAATTTTTTACTCTCGCAAGTTTTAATTACGCCAGGGATTGCCTTTTCTATAGTAAATTTTTCAAAAAATAATTTTTTACTGTCGCAAATTTTAATTGCGCCAGGGATTGACTTTTCTAAAGTAAACTTTTCAAAATTTAATTTTATACTGTCGCAAATTTTAAATACGCCAGGGATTGCCTTTTCTATAGTAAATTTTTCAAAAAATTATTTTCTACTGTCGCAAATTTTAATTGCGCCAGGGATTGCCTTTTCTATAGTAAATTTTTCAAAAAATAATTTCCTACTGTCGCAAATTTTAATTGCGCCAGGGATTGCCTTTTCTATAGTAAATTTTGCAAAAAATAATTTTTTACTGTTGCAAATTTTAATTACGCCAGGGATTGCCTTTTCTATAGTAAATTTTCCAAAAAATAATTTTTTACTGTCGCAAAATTTAATTACGCCAGGGATTGCCTTTTCTATAGTAAATTTTTCAAAAAATAATTTTTTACTGTCGCAAATTTTAATTACGCCAGGGATTGCCTTTTCTACAGTAAATTTTTCAAAAACTAATTTTTCACTATCGCAAATTTTAATTAAGCCAGGGATAGCTTTTTCTACAGTAAATTTGTCTAAAACTAATTTTTTACTATCGAAAATTTTAATTACGCCAGGGATTGCCTTTTCTACAGTAAATTTTTCAAAAAATATTTTTTTACTGTCGCAAATTTTAATTGCGCCAGGGATTGCCTTTTCTACAGTAAATTTTCAAAAACTAATTTTTTACTGTCGCAAATTTTAATTACGCCAGTGATTGCCTTTTCTATAGTAAATTTTTCAAAAATTAATGTTATACTGTCGCAAATTTTAATTGCGCCAGGGATTGCCTTTTCTATAGTAAATTTTGCAAAAAATAATTTTCTACTGTCGCAAATTTTAATTGCGCCAGGGATTGCCTTTTTATAGTAAATTTTTTCAAAAACTAATTTTTTACTCTCGCAAGTTTTAATTACGCCAGGGATTGCTTTTTCTATAGTAAATTTTTCAAAAATAATTTTTTACTGTCGCAAATTTTAATTGCGCCAGGGATTGCCTTTTCTATAGTAAATTTTTCAAAATTTAATTTTATACTGTCGCAAATTTTAATTGCGCCAGGGATTGCCTTTTCTATAGTAAATTGTGCAAAAAATAATTTTCTACGCTCGCAAATTTTAATTGCGCCAAGGATTGCCTTTTCTATAGTAAATTTTTCAAAAACTAATTTTTTACTCTCGCAAGTTTTAATTACGCCAGGGATTGCCTTTTCTATAGTAAATTTTTCAAAAAATAATTTTCTATTGTCGCAAATTTTAATTGCGCCAGGGATTGCATTTTCTATAGTAAATTTTTCAAAAAATAATTTTCTACTGTCGCAAATTTTAATTGCGCCAGGGATTGCCTTTTCTATATTAAATTTTGCAAAAAATAATTTTTTGCTGTCGCAAATTTTAATTACGCCAGGGATTGCCTTTTCTATAGTAAATTTTCCAAAAAATAATTTTTTACTGCCGCAAAATTTAATTACGCCAGGGATTGCCTTTTCTATAGTAAATTTTTCAAAAAATAATTTTTTGCTGTCGCAAATTTTAATTTCGCCAGGGATTGCCTTTTCTATAGTAAATTTTGCAAAAAATAATTTTCTTCTGTCGCAAATTTTAATTGCGCCAGGGATTGCCTTTTCTATAGTAAATTTTTCAAAAACTAATTTTTACTGTCGCAAATTTTAATTACGCCAGGGATTGTCTTTTCTATAGTAAATTTTTCAAAATTTAATTTTATACTGTCGCAAATTTTAATTGCGCCAGGGATTGCATTTTCTATAGTAAATTTTGCAAAAAATAATTTTCTACTGTCGCCAATTTTAATTACGCCAGGGATTGCCTTTTCTATAGTAAATTTTTCAAAAATTAATTTTATACTGTCGCAAATTTTAATTGCGCCAGGGATTGCCTTTTCTATAGTAAATTGTGCAAAAAATAATTTTCTACGCTCGCAAATTTTAATTGCGCCAAGGATTGCCTTTTCTATAGTAAATTTTTCAAAAACTAATTTTTTACTGTCGCAAGTTTTAATTACGCCAGGGATTGCCTTTTCTATAGTAAATTTTGCAAAAATAATTTTTTACTGTCGCAAATTTTAAATACGCCAGGGATTGACTTTTCTATAGTAAATTATTCAAAAAATAATTTTCTACTGTCGCAAATTTTAATTGCGCCAGGGATTGCCTTTTCCTCAGTAAATTTTACAAAAAATAATTTTATACTGTCGCAAATTTTAATTACGCCAGGGATTGCCTTTTCTATAGTAAATTTTTCAAAATTTTATTTTATACTGTCGCAAATTTTAAATACGCCAGGGATTGCCTTTTCTATAGTAAATTTTGCAAAAAATAATTTTTTACTGTCGCAAATTTTAATTACGCCAGGGATTGCCTTTTCTATAGTAAATTATTCAAAAAATAATTTTTTACTGTCGCAAATTTTAATTACGACAGGGATTGCCTTTTCTACAGTAAATTTTTCAAAAAATAATTTTTTACTGTCGCAAATTTTAATTACGACAGGGATTGCCTTTTCTATAGTAAGTTTTTCAAAAATTAATTTTTTACTGTCGCAAATTTTAATTTCGCCAGGGATTGCCTTTTCTATAGTAAATTTTTCAAAAATTAATTTTTTGCTGTCGCAAATTTTAATTGCGCCAGGGATTGCCTTTTCTACAGTAAATTTTTCAAAAATTAATTTTTTACTGTCGCAAATTTTAATTACGCCAGGGATTGCCTTTTCTATAGTAAATTTTTCAAAAATTAATTTTTTTACTGTCGCAAATTTTATTTGCGCCAGGGATTGCCTTTTCTATAGTAAATTTTTCAAAAACAAATTTTTTCTGTCGCAAATTTTAAATCCGCCAGGGATTGCCTTTTCTATAGTAAATTTTTCAAAAATTACTTTTTTTCTGTCGCAAATTTTAAATCCGACAGGGATTGCCTTTTCTACAGTAAATTTTTCAAAAAATAATTTTCTACTATCGCAAATTTTAATTGCGCCGGGGATTGCCTTTTCTACAGTAAATTTTTCAAAAAATAATTTTTTACTGTCGCAAATATTAAATACGCCAGGGATTGCCTTTTCTATAGTAAATTTTTCAAAAAATAATTTTCTACTGTCGCAAATTTTAATTGCGCCGGGGATTGCCTTTTCTACAGAAAATTTTGCAAAAAATAATTTTTTACTGTCGCAAATTTTAATTGCGCCAGGGATTGCCTTTTCTATAGTAAATTTTTCAAAAACAAATTTTTTCTGTCGCAAATTTTAATTACGCCAGGGATTGCCTTTTCTATAGCAAATTATTCAAAAAATAATTTTTTACTGTCGCAAGTTTTAATTGCGCCAGGGATTGCCTTTTCTACAGTAAATTGTGCAAAATATAATTTTTTACTGTCGCAAATTTTAATTACGCCAGGGATTGCCTTTTCTATAGTAAATTTTTCAAAAATTAATTTTTTACTGTCGCAAATTTTAAATCCGCCAGGGATTGCCTTTTCTATAGTAAATTTTTCAAAAATTAATTTTTTACTGTCGCAAATTTTAAATCCGACAGGGATTGCCTATTCTACAGAAAATTTTTCAAAAAATAATTTTCTACTGTCGCAAATTTTAATTGCGCCGGGGATTGCCTTTTCTATAGTAAATTTTTCAAAAAATAATTTTTTACTGTCGCAAATTTTAAATACGCCAGGGATTGCCTTTTCTATAGTAAATTTTTCAAAAATTAATTTTTTATTGTCGCAAATTTTAAATCCGCCAGGGATTGCCTTTTCTATAGTAAATTTTTCAAAAATTAATTTTTTACTGTCGCAAATTTTAAATCCGCCAGGGATTTCCTTTTCTATAGTAAATTTTTCAAAAAATACTTTTTTACTGTAGCAAATCTTAATTACGCCAGGGATTGCCTTTTCTATAGTAAATTATTCACAAAATAATTTTCTACTGTCGTAAATTTTAATTGCGCCAAGGATTGCCTTTTCTACAGTAAATTTTTCAAAATTTAATTTTATACTGTCGCAAATTTTAAATGCGCCAGGGATTGCCTTTTCTATAGTAAATTTTTCAAAAAAATAATTTTTTACTGTCGCAAATTTTAAATACGCCAGGGATTGCCTTTTCTATAGTAACTTTTTCAAAAAATAATTTTTTTCTGTCGCAAATTTTAATTACGCCAAGTATTGCCTTTTCTCTAGTAAATTTTTCAAAAATTAATTTTTTACTGTCGCAAATTTTAAATACGCCAGGGATTGCCTTTTCTACAGCAAATTTTTCAAAAAATAATTTTTTACTGTCGCAAATTTTAATTACGCCAGGGATTGCCTTTTCTATAGTAAATTTTGCAAAAAATAATTTTTTACTGTCGCAAATTTTAATTGCGCCAGCGATTGCCTTTTCTACAGTAAATTTTTCAAAAAATAATTTTTTACTGTCGCAAATTTTAGTTACGCCAGGGATTGCTTTTTCTATAGTAAATTATTCAAAAAATAATTTTTTACTGTCGCAAATTTTAATTGCGCCAGGGATTGCCTTTTCTATAGTAAATTTTTCAAAAATTAATTTTTTACTGTCGCAAATTTTAATTATGCCAGGGATTGCCTTTTCTATAGTAAATTTTTCAAAAATTAATTTTTTACTGTAGCAAATTTTAAATCCGCCAGGGATTGCCTTTTCTATAGAAAATTTTTCGAAAATTAATTTTTTACTGTCGCAAATTTTAAATCCGCCAGGGATTGCCTTTTCTATAGTAAATTATTCAAAAAATAATTTTCTACTGTCGCAAATTTTAATTACGCCAGGGGTCGCCTTTTCTATAGTAAATTTTTCAAAATTTAATTTTATACTGTCGCAAATTTTAATTGCGCCAGGGATTGCCTTTTCTACAGTAAATTTTTCAAAAAATCATTTTTTACTGTCACAAATTTTAAATACGCCAGGGATGGTCTTTTCTATAGTAAATTTTTCAAAAATTAATTTTATACTGTCGCAAATTTTAAATACGCCAGGGATTGCCTTTTCTATAGTAAATTTTTCAAAAAATAATTTTTTACTGTCGCAAATTTTAATAACGCCAGGGATTGCCTCTTCTATAGTAAATTTTGCAAAAAATAATTTTTTACTGTCGCAAATTTTAATTGCGCCAGGGATTGCCTTTTCTACAGTAAATTTTTCAAAAACTAATTTTTCACTGTCGCAAATTTTAATTACGCCAGGGATTGCCTTTTCTACAGTAAATTTTTCAAAAACTAATTTTTTACTGTCGCAAATTTTAATTACGCCAGGGATTGCTTTTTCTACAGTAAATTTTTCAAAAAATAATATTTTACTGTCGCAAATTTTAATTGCGCCAGGGATTGCCTTTTCTACAGTAAATTTTTCAAAAACTCATTTTTTACTGTCGCAAATTTTAATTACGCCAGTGATTGCCTTTTCTATAGTAAATTTTTCAAAAATTAATGTTATACTGTCGCAAATTTTAATTGCGCCAGGGATTGCCTTTTCTACAGTAAATTTTGCAAAAAATAATTTTCTACTGTCGCAAATTTTAATTGCGCCAGGGATTGCCTTTTCTACAGTAAATTTTTCAAAAAATCATTTTTTACTGTCGCAAATTTTAAATACGCCAGGGATTGTCTTTTCTATAGCAAATTTTTCAAAAATTAATTTTTTACTGTCGCAAATTTTAATTACGCCATTGATTGCCTTTTCTATAGTAAATTTTTCAAAAAATAATTTTTTACTGTCGCAAATTTTAATTACGCCAGGGATTGCCTCTTCCATAGTAAATTTTTCAAAAATTAATTTTTTACTGTCGCAAATTTTAGTTGCGCCAGGGATTGCCTTTTCTATAGTAAATTTTTCAAAATTTAATTTTCTACTGTCGCAAATTTTAATTGCGCCAGGGATTGCCTTTTCTATAGTAAATTTTTCAAAAAATAATTTTCTACTGCCGCAAATTTTAATTGCGCCAGGGATTGCCTTTTCTATAGTAAAATTTGCAAAAAATAATTTTTTACGGTCGCAAATTTTAATTACGCCAGGGATTGCCTTTTCTATAGTAAATTATTCACAAAATAATTTTCTACTGTCGTAAATTTTAATTGCGCCAAGGATTGCCTTTTCTACAGTAAATTTTTCAAAATTTAATTTTATACTGTCGCAAATTTTAATTGCGCCAGGGATTGCCTTTTCTATAGTAAATTTTTCAAAAAAATAATTTTTTACTGTCGCAAATTTTAAATACGCCAGGGATTGCCTTTTCTATAGTAACTTTTTCAAAAAATAATTTTTTTCTGTCGCAAATTTTAATTACGCCAAGTATTGCCTTTTCTCTAGTAAATTTTTCAAAAATTAATTTTTTACTGTCGCAAATTTTAAATACGCCAGGGATTGCCTTTTCTACAGCAAATTTTTCAAAAAATAATTTTTTACTGTCGCAAATTTTAATTACGCCAGGGATTGCCTTTTCTATAGTAAATTTTTCAAAAAATACTTTTTTACTGTAGCAAATTTTAATTACGCCAGGGATTGCCTTTTCTATAGTAAATTTTTCAAAAATTAATTTTATACTGTCGCAAAATTTAAATACGCCAGGGATTGCCTTTTCTATAGTAAATTTTTCAAAAAATAATTTTTTAATGTCGCACATTTTAATTACGCCAGGGATTGCCTCTTCTATAGTAAATTTTGCAAAAAATAATTTTTTACTGTCGCAAATTTTAATTGCGCCAGCGATTGCCTTTTCTACAGTAAATTTTTCAAAAAATAATTTTTTACTGTCGCAAATTTTAGTTACGCCAGGGATTGCTTTTTCTATAGTAAATTATTCAAAAAATAATTTTTTACTGTCGCAAATTTTAATTGCGCCAGGGATTGCCTTTTCTATAGTAAATTTTTCAAAAATTAATTTTTTACTGTCGCAAATTTTAATTATGCCAGGGATTGCCTTTTCTATAGTAAATTTTTCAAAAATTAATTTTTTACTGTAGCAAATTTTAAATCCGCCAGGGATTGCCTTTTCTATAGAAAATTTTTCGAAAATTAATTTTTTACTGTCGCAAATTTTAAATCCGCCAGGGATTGCCTTTTCTATAGTAAATTATTCAAAAAATAATTTTCTACTGTCGCAAATTTTAATTACGCCAGGGGTCGCCTTTTCTATAGTAAATTTTTCAAAATTTAATTTTATACTGTCGCAAATTTTAATTGCGCCAGGGATTGCCTTTTCTACAGTAAATTTTTCAAAAAATCATTTTTTACTGTCACAAATTTTAAATACGCCAGGGATGGTCTTTTCTATAGTAAATTTTTCAAAAATTAATTTTATACTGTCGCAAATTTTAAATACGCCAGGGATTGCCTTTTCTATAGTAAATTTTTCAAAAAATAATTTTTTACTGTCGCAAATTTTAATAACGCCAGGGATTGCCTCTTCTATAGTAAATTTTGCAAAAAATAATTTTTTACTGTCGCAAATTTTAATTGCGCCAGGGATTGCCTTTTCTACAGTAAATTTTTCAAAAACTAATTTTTCACTGTCGCAAATTTTAATTACGCCAGGGATTGCCTTTTCTACAGTAAATTTTTCAAAAACTAATTTTTTACTGTCGCAAATTTTAATTACGCCAGGGATTGCTTTTTCACAGTAAATTTTTCAAAAACTCATTTTTTACTGTCGCAAATTTTAATTACGCCAGTGATTGCCTTTTCTATAGTAAATTTTTCAAAAATTAATGTTATACTGTCGCAAATTTTAATTGCGCCAGGGATTGCCTTTTCTACAGTAAATTTTGCAAAAAATAATTTTCTACTGTCGCAAATTTTAATTGCGCCAGGGATGGCCTTTTCTACAGTAAATTTTTCAAAAAATCATTTTTTACTGTCGCAAATTTTAAATACGCCAGGGATTGTCTTTTCTATAGCAAATTCTTCAAAAATTAATTTTTTACTGTCGCAAATTTTAATTACGCCATTGATTGCCTTTTCTATAGTAAATTTTTCAAAAAATAATTTTTTACTGTCGCAAATTTTAATTACGCCAGGGATTGCCTCTTCTATAGTAAATTTTTCAAAAATTAATTTTTTACTGTCGCAAATTTTAGTTGCGCCAGGGATTGCCTTTTCTATAGTAAATTTTTCAAAATTTAATTTTCTACTGTCGCAAATTTTAATTGCGCCAGGGATTGCCTTTTCTATAGTAAATTTTTCAAAAAATAATTTTCTACTGCCGCAAATTTTAATTGCGCCAGGGATTGCCTTTTCTATAGTAAAGTTTGCAAAAAATAATTTTTTACGGTCGCAAATTTTAATTACGCCAGGGATTGCCTTTTCTATAGTAAATTTTTCAAAAAATAATTTTTTACTATCGCAAATTTTAATTACGCCAGGGATTGCCTTTTCTATAGTAAATTTTTCAAAAATTAATTTTTTACTGTCGCAAATTTTAATTGCGCCAGGGATTGCCTCTTCTACAGTAAATTTTTCAAAAAATCATTTTTTACTGTCGCAAATTTTAAATACGCCAGGGATTGCCTTTTCTATAGTAAATTTTTCAAAAAATATTTTTTTACTGTCGCAAATTTTAATTACGCCAGGGATTGCCTCTTCTATAGCAAATTTTTCAAAAATTAATTTTTTACTGTCGCAAATTTTAATTGCGCCAGGGATTGCCTTTTCTATAGTAAATTTTTCACAAATTAATTTTTTACTGTCGCAAATTTTAATTGCGCCAGGGATTGCCTTTTCTATAGTAAATTTTTCACAAATTAATTTTTTACTGTCGCAAATTTTAATTGCGCCAGGGATTGCCTTTTCTACCGTCAATTTTTCAAAAAATAATTTTTTACTGTCACAAATTTTAATTACGCCAGGGATTGCCTTTTCTATAGTAAATTTTGCAAAAAATAATTTTTTACTATCGCAAATTTTAAATACGCCAGGGATTGCCTTTTCTATAGTAAATTATTCAAAAAATAATTTTCTACTGTCGCAAATTTTAATTACGCCAGGGGTCGCCTTTTCTATAGTAAATTTTTCAAAATTTAATTTTATACTGTCGCAAATTTTAATTGCGCCAGGGATTGCCTTTTCTACAGTAAATTTTTCAAAAAATCATTTTTTACTGTCGCAAATTTTAAATACGCCAGGGATTGTCTTTTCTATAGCAAATTTTTCAAAAATTAATTTTTTACTGTCGCAAATTTTAATTACGCTAGGGATTGCCTTTCCTATAGTAAATTTTTCAAAAAATAATTTTTTACTGTCGCAAATTTTAATTACGCCAGGGATTGCCTCTTCTATAGTAAATTTTTCAAAAATTAATTTTTTACTGTCGCAAATTTTAATTGCGCCAGGGATTGCCTTTTCTATAGTAAATTTTTCACAAATTAATTTTTTACTGTCGCAAATTTTAACTGCGCCAGGGATTGCCTTTTCTACCGTAAATTTTTCAAAAAATAATTTTTTACTGTCGCAAATTTTAATTACGCCAGGGATTGCCTTTTCTATAGTAAATTTTGCAAAAAATAATTTTTTACTATCGCAAATTTTAAATACGCCAGGGATTGCCTTTTCTATAGTAAATTTTTCAAAAATTAATTTTACACTGTCGCAAATTTTAAATACGCCAGGGATTGCCTTTTCTATAGTAAATTTTTCAAAATATAATTTTTTACTGTCGCAAATTTTAATAACGCCAGGTATTGCCTCTTCTATAGTAAATTTTGCAAAAAATAATTTTTTACTGTCGCAAATTTTAATTGCGCCAGGAATTGCCTTTTCTACAGTAAATTTTTCAAAAACTAATTTTTCACTGTCGCAAATTTTAATTACGCCAGGGATTGGCTTTTCTACAGTAAATTTTTCAAAAACTAATTTTTTACTGTCGCAAATTTTAGTTACGCCAGGGATTGCCTTTTCTACAGTAAATTTTTCAAAAAATAATATTTTTCTGTCGCAAATTTTAATTACGCCAGGGATTGACTTTTCTATAGTAAATTATTCAAAAAATAATTTTTTACTGTCGCAAGTTTTAATTGCGCCAGGGATTGCCTTTTCTACAGTAAATTTTGCAAAATATAATTTTTTACTGTCGCAAATTTTAATTACGCCAGGGATTGCCTTTTCTATAGTAAATTTTTCAAAAATTAATTTTTTTCTGTCGCAAATTTTAAATCCGCCAGGGATTGCCTTTTCTATAGTAAATTTTTCAAAAATTAATTTTTTACTGTCGCAAATTTTAAATCCGACAGGGATTGCCTTTTCTACAGTAAATTTTTCAAAAAATAATTTTCTACTGTCGCAAATTTTAATTGCGCCGGGGATTGCCTTTTCTACAGTAAATTTTTCAAAAAATAATTTTTTACTGTCGCAAATTTTAAATACGCCAGGGATTGCCTTTTCTATAGTAAATTTGTCAAAAATTAATTTTTTACTGTCGCAAATTTTAAATCCGCCAGAGATTGCCTTTTTATAGTAAATTTTTCAAAAATTAATTTTTTACTGTCGCAAATTTTAAATCCGCCAGGGATTGCCTTTTCTACAGTAAATTTTTCAAAAAATTATTTTCTACTGTCGCAAATTTTAATTGCGCCGGGGATTGCCTTTTCTACAGTAAATTTTTCAAAAAATAATTTTTTACTGTCGCAAATTTTAAATACGCCAGGGATTTCCTTTTCTATAGTATATTTTTCAAAAAATACTTTTTTACTGTAGCAAATTTCAATTACGCCAGGGATTGCCTTTTATATAGTAAATCATTCACAAAATAATTTTCTACTGTCGTAAATTTTAATTGCGCCAGGGATTGCCTTTTATACAGTAAAATTTTTCAAAATTTAATTTTATACTGTCGCAAATTTTAATTGCGCCAGGGATTGCCTTTTCTATAGTAAATTTTTCAAAAAAATAATTTTTTACTGTCGCAAATTTTAAATACGCCAGGGATTGCCTTTTCTATAGTAAATTTTTCAAAAAAATAATTTTTTACTGTCGCAAATTTTAATTACGCCAGGGATTGCCTTTTCTCTAGTAAATTTTTCAAAAATTAATTTTTTACTGTCGCAAATTTTAAATACGCCAGGGATTGCCTCTTCTGTAGTAAATTTTGCAAAAAATAATTTTTTACTGTCGCAATTTTTAATTACGCCTGGGATTGCCTTTTCTATAGTAAATTTTTCAAAAAATTATTTTTTACTGTCGCAAATTTTAAATACGCCAAGGATTGCCTCTTCTATAGTAAATTTTGCAAAAAATAATTTTTTCCTGTCGCAAATTTTAATTGCGCCAAGGATTGCCTTTTCTACAGTAAATTTTTCAAAAAATAATTTTTTACTGTCGCAAATTTTAAATACGCCAGGGATTGCCTTTTCTATAGTAAATTTTTCAAAAAATAATTTTTTACTGTCGCAAATTTTAAATAAGCCAGCGATTGCCTTTTCTATAGTAAATTTTTCAAAAATTAATTTTATACTGACGCAAAATTTAAATACGCCAGGGATTGCCTTTTCTATAGTAAATTTTCCAAAAAATAATTTTTTACTGTCGCAAATTTTAATTACGCCAGGGATTGCCTTTTCTATAGTAAAATATTCAAAAAATAATTTTTTACTGTCGCAAATTTTAATTGCTCCAGGGATTGCCGTTTCTATAGTAACTTTTTCACAAAATAATTTTTTACTGTCGCAAATTTTAAATCCGCCAGGGATTGCCTTTTCTATAGTAAATTATTCAAAAAATTATTTTCTATTGTCGCAAATTTTAATTACGCCAGGGATTGCCTTTTCCATAGTAAATTTTTCAAAATTTAATTTTATACTGTCGCAAATTTTAATTGCGCCAGGGATTGCCATTTCTACAGTAAATTTTTCAAAAAATAATTTTTTACTGTCGCAAATTTTAATTACGCCAGGGATTGCCTCTTCTATAGTAAATTTTTCAAAAATTAATTTTTTACTGTCGCAAATTTTAATTGCGCCAGGGATTGCCGTTTCTATAGTAACTTTTTCAGAAATTAATTTTTTACTGTCGCAAATTTTAATTGCGCCAGGGATTGCCTTTTCTATAGTAAATTTTTCAAAAAATAATTTTTTACTGTCGCAAATTTTAATTACGCCAGGGATTGCCTCTTCTATAGTAAATTTTGCAAAAAATAATTTTTTACTGTCGCAAATTTTAATTGCGCCAGGGATTGCCTTTTCCACAGTAAATATTTCAAAAAATAATTTTTTACTTTCGCAAATTTTAATTACGCCAGGGATTGCCCTTTCTATAGTAAATTATTCAAAAAATAATTTTTTACTGTCGCAAATTTTAATTGCGCCAGGGATTGCTTTTCTACAGTCAATTTTTCAAAAAATAATTTTTTACTGTCGCAAATTTTAATTACGCCAGGGATTGCCTTTTCTATAGTAAATTTTTCAAAAATTAATTTTTTACTGTCGCAAATTTTAATTTCGCCAGGGATTGCCTTTTCTATAGTAAATTTTTCAAAAATTAATTTTTTACTGTCGCAAATTTTAATTGCGCCAGGGATTGCCTTTTCTACAGTAAATTTTTCAAAAAATAATTTTTTACTGTCGCAAATTTTAATTACGCCAGGGATTGCCTTTTCTATAGTAAATTTTTCAAAAATTAATTTTTTACTGTCGCAAATTTTAATTTCGCCAGGGATTGCCTTTTCTATAGTAAATTTTTCAAAAATTAATTTTTTACTGTCGCAAATTTTAATTGCGCCAGGGATTGCCTTTTCTACAGTAAATTTTTCAAAAAATAATTTTTTACTGTCGCAATTTTTAATTACGCCAGGGATTGCCTTTTCTATAGTAAATTTTTCAAAAAATATTTTTTTACTGTCGCAAATTTTAAATACGCCAAGGATTGCCTCTTCTATAGTAAATTTTGCAAAAAATAATTTTTTCCTGTCGCAAATTTTAATTGCGCCAAGGATTGCCTTTTCTACAGTAAATTTTTCAAAAAATAATTTTTTACTGTCGCAAATTTTAAATACGCCAGGGATTGCCTTTTCTATAGTAAATTTTTCAAAAAATAATTTTTTACTGTCGCAAATTTTAAATAAGCCAGCGATTGCCTTTTCTATAGTAAATTTTTCAAAAATTAATTTTATACTGACGCAAAATTTAAATACGCCAGGGATTGCCTTTTCTATAGTAAATTTTTCAAAAAATAATTTTTTACTGTCGCAAATTTTAATTACGCCAGGGATTGCCTTTTCTATAGTAAAATATTCAAAAAATAATTTTTTACTGTCGCAAATTTTAATTGCTCCAGGGATTGCCGTTTCTATAGTAACTTTTTCACAAAATAATTTTTAACTGTCGCAAATTTTAAATACGCCAGGGATTGCCTTTTCTATAGTAAATTATTAAAAAAATTATTTTCTATTGTCGCAAATTTTAATTACGCCAGGGATTGCCTTTTCCATAGTAAATTTTTCAAAATTTAATTTTATACTGTCGCAAATTTTAATTGCGCCAGGGATTGCCATTTCTACAGTAAATTTTTCAAAAAATAATTTT
This sequence comes from Dioctria linearis, assembly GCA_963930735.1. Taxonomy (NCBI): domain Eukaryota; kingdom Metazoa; phylum Arthropoda; class Insecta; order Diptera; family Asilidae; genus Dioctria; species Dioctria linearis. Next base: position 21,137 of record CAWVNZ010000168.1, on the reverse strand, counting down.
TTACTGTCGCAAATTTTAATTACGCCAGGGATTGCCTCTTCTATAGTAAATTTTTCAAAAATTAATTTTTTACTGTCGCAAATTTTAATTGCGCCAGGGATTGCCGTTTCTATAGTAACTTTTTCACAAATTAATTTTTTACTGTCGCAAATTTTAATTGCGCCAGGGATTGCCTTTTCTATAGTAAATTTTTCAAAAAATAATTTTTTACTGTCGCAAATTTTAATTACGCCAGGGATTGCCTCTTCTATAGTAAATTTTGCAAAAAATAATTTTTTACTGTCGCAAATTTTAATTGCGCCAGGGATTGCCTTTTCTACAGTAAATTTTTCAAAAACTCATTTTTTACTGTCGCAAATTTTAATTACGCCAGTGATTGCCTTTTCTATAGTAAATTTTTCAAAAATTAATGTTATACTGTCGCAAATTTTAATTGCGCCAGGGATTGCCTTTTCTACAGTAAATTTTGCAAAAAATAATTTTCTACTGTCGCAAATTTTAATTGCGCCAGGGATTGCCTTTTCTACAGTAAATTTTTCAAAAATCATTTTTTACTGTCGCAAATTTTAAATACGCCAGGGATTGTCTTTTCTATAGCAAATTTTTCAAAAATTAATTTTTTACTGTCGCAAATTTTAATTACGCCATTGATTGCCTTTTCTATAGTAAATTTTTCAAAAAATAATTTTTTACTGTCGCAAATTTTAATTACGCCAGGGATTGCCTCTTCTATAGTAAATTTTTCAAAAATTAATTTTTTACTGTCGCAAATTTTAGTTGCGCCAGGGATTGCCTTTTCTATAGTAAATTTTTCAAAAAATAATTTTCTACTGCCGCAAATTTTAATTGCGCCAGGGATTGCCTTTTCTATAGTAAATTTTGCAAAAAATAATTTTTTACGGTCGCAAATTTTAATTACGCCAGGGATTGCCTTTTCTATAGTAAATTTTTCAAAAAATAATTTTTTACTATCGCAAATTTTAATTACGCCAGGGATTGCCTTTTCTATAGTAAATTTTTCAAAAATTAATTTTTTACTGTCGCAAATTTTAATTGCGCCAGGGATTGCGTCTTCTACAGTAAATTTTTCAAAAAATCATTTTTTACTGTCGCAAATTTTAAATACGCCAGGGATTGCCTTTTCTATAGTAAATTTTTCAAAAAATATTTTTTTACTGTCGCAAATTTTAATTACGCCAGGGATTGCCTCTTCTATAGCAAATTTTTCAAAAATTAATTTTTTACTGTCGCAAATTTTAATTGCGCCAGGGATTGCCTTTTCTATAGTAAATTTTTCACAAATTAATTTTTTACTGTCGCAAATTTTAATTGCGCCAGGGATTGCCTTTTCTATAGTAAATTTTTCACAAATTAATTTTTTACTGTCGTAAATTTTAATTGCGCCAGGGATTGCCTTTTCTACCGTAAATTTTTCAAAAAATAATTTTTTACTGTCGCAAATTTTAATTACGCCAGGGATTGCCTTTTCTATAGTAAATTTTGCAAAAAATAATTTTTTACTATCGCAAATTTTAAATACGCCAGGGATTGCCTTTTCTATAGTAAATTATTCAAAAAATAATTTTCTACTGTCGCAAATTTTAATTACGCCGGGGGTCGCCTTTTCTATAGTAAATTTTTCAAAATTTAATTTTATACTGTCGCAAATTTTAATTGCGCCAGGGATTGCCTTTTCTACAGTAAATTTTTCAAAAAATCATTTTTTACTGTCGCAAATTTTAAATACGCCAGGGATTGTCTTTTCTATAGCAAAATTTTCAAAAATTAATTTTTTACTGTCGCAAATTTTAATTACGCTAGGGATTGCCTTTCCTATAGTAAATTTTTCAAAAAATAATTTTTTACTGTCGCAAATTTTAATTACGCCAGGGATTGCCTCTTCTATAGTAAATTTTTCAAAAATTAATTTTTTACTGTCGCAAATTTTAATTGCGCCAGGGATTGCCTTTTCTATAGTAAATTTTTCACAAATTAATTTTTTACTGTCGCAAATTTTAATTGCGCCAGGGATTGCGTTTTCTACCGTAAATTTTTCAAAAAATAATTTTTTACTGTCGCAAATTTTAATTACGCCAGGGATTGCCTTTTCTATAGAAAATTTTGCAAAAAATAATTTTTTACTATCGCAAATTTTAAATACGCCAGGGATTGCCTTTTCTATAGTAAATTTTTCAAAAATTAATTTTACACTGTCGCAAATTTTAAATACGCCAGGGATTGCCTTTTCTATAGTAAATTTTTCAAAAAATAATTTTTTACTGTCGCAAATTTTAATAACGCCAGGTATTGCCTCTTCTATAGTAAATTTTGCAAAAAATAATTTTTTACTGTCGCAAATTTTAATTGCGCCAGGAATTGCCTTTTCTACAGTAAATTTTTCAAAAACTAATTTTTCACTGTCGCAAATTTTAATTACGCCAGGGATTGCCTTTTCTACAGTAAATTTTTCAAAAACTAATTTTTTACTGTCGCAAATTTTAGTTACGCCAGGGATTGCCTTTTCTACAGTAAATTTTTCAAAAAATAATATTTTTCTGTCGCAAATTTTAATTACGCCAGGGATTGACTTTTCTATAGTAAATTATTCAAAAAATAATTTTTTACTGTCGCAAGTTTTAATTGCGCCAGGGATTGCCTTTTCTACAGTAAATTTTGCAAAATATAATTTTTTACTGTCGCAAATTTTAATTACGCCAGGGATTGCCTTTTCTATAGTAAATTTTTCAAAAATTAATTTTTTTCTGTCGCAAATTTTAAATCCGCCAGGGATTGGCTTTTCTATAGTAAATTTTTCAAAAATTAATTTTTTACTGTCGCAAATTTAAAATCCGACAGGGATTGCCTTTTCTACAGTAAATTTTTCAAAAAATAATTTTCTACTGTCGCAAATTTTAATTGCGCCGGGGATTGCCTTTTCTACAGTAAATTTTTCAAAAAATAATTTTTTACTGTCGCAAATTTTAAATACGCCAGGGATTGCCTTTTCTATAGTAAATTTGTCAAAAATTAATTTTTTACTGTCGCAAATTTTAAATCCGCCAGAGATTGCCTTTTTATAGTAAATTTTTCAAAAATTAATTTTTTACTGTCGCAAATTTTAAATCCGCCAGGGATTGCCTTTTCTACAGTAAATTTTAAATCCGCCAGAGATTGCCTTTTTATAGTAAATTTTTCAAAAATTAATTTTTTACTGTCGCAAATTTTAAATCCGCCAGGGATTGCCTTTTCTACAGTAAATTTTTCAAAAAATTATTTTCTACTGTCGCAAATTTTAATTGCGCCGGGGATTGCCTTTTCTACAGTAAATTTTTCAAAAAATAATTTTTTACTGTCGCAAATTTTAAATACGCCAGGGATTTCCTTTTCTATAGTAAATTTTTCAAAAAATACTTTTTTACTGTAGCAAATTTCAATTACGCCAGGGATTGCCTTTTCTATAGTAAATCATTCACAAAATAATTTTCTACTGTCGTAAATTTTAATTGCGCCAGGGATTGCCTTTTATACAGTAAAATTTTTCAAAATTTAATTTTATACTGTCGCAAATTTTAATTGCGCCAGGGATTGCCTTTTCTATAGTAAATTTTTCAAAAAAATAATTTTTTACTGTCGCAAATTTTAAATACGCCAGGGATTGCCTTTTCTATAGTAAATTTTCCAAAAAAATAATTTTTTACTGTCGCAAATTTTAATTACGCTAGGGATTGCCTTTTCTCTAGTAAATTTTTCAAAAATTAATTTTTTACTGTCGCAAATTTTAAATACGCCAGGGATTGCCTCTTCTGTAGTAAATTTTGCAAAAAATAATTTTTTACTGTCGCAATTTTTAATTACGCCAGGGATTGCCTTTTCTATAGTAAATTTTTCAAAAAATAATTTTTTACTGTCGCAAATTTTAAATACGCCAAGGATTGCCTCTTCTATAGTAAATTTTGCAAAAAATAATTTTTTCCTGTCGCAAATTTTAATTGCGCCAAGGATTGCCTTTTCTACAGTAAATTTTTCAAAAAATAATTTTTTACTGTCGCAAATTTTAAATACGCCAGCGATTGCCTTTTCTATAGTAAATTTTTCAAAAAATAATTTTTTACTGTCGCAAATTTTAAATAAGCCAGCGATTGCCTTTTCTATAGTAAATTTTTCAAAAATTAATTTTCTATTGTCGCAAATTTTAATTACGCCAGGGATTGCCTTTTCCATAGTAAATTTTTCAAAATTTAATTTTATACTGTCGCAAAATTTAAATACGCCAGGATTTGCCTTTTCTATAGTAAAATATTCAAAAAATAATTTTTTACTGTCGCAAATTTTAATTGCTCCAGGGATTGCCGTTTCTATAGTAACTTTTTCACAAAATAATTTTTTACTGCGCAAATTTTAAATCCGCCAGGGATTGCCTTTTCTATAGTAAATTATTCAAAAAATTATTTTCTATTGTCGCAAATTTTAATTACGCCAGGGATTGCCTTTTCCATAGTAAATTTTTCAAAATTTAATTTTATACTGTCGCAAAATTTAAATACGCCAGGGATTGCCTTTTCTATAGTAAATTTTCCAAAAAATAATTTTTTACTGTCGCAAATTTTAATTACGCCAGGGATTGCCTTTTCTATAGTAAAATATTCAAAAAATAATTTTTTACTGTCGCAAATTTTAATTGCTCCAGGGATTGCCGTTTCTATAGTAACTTTTTCACAAAATAATTTTTTACTGTCGCAAATTTTAAATCCGCCAGGGATTGCCTTTTCTATAGTAAATTATTCAAAAAATTATTTTCTATTGTCGCAAATTTTAATTACGCCAGGGATTGCCTTTTCCATAGTAAATTTTTCAAAATTTAATTTTATACTGTCGCAAATTTTAATTGCGCCAGGGATTGCCATTTCTACAGTAAATTTTTCAAAAAATAATTTTTTACTGTCGCAAGTTTTAATTACGCCAGGGATTGCCTCTTCTATAGTAAATTTTTCAAAAATTAATTTTTTACTGTCGCAAATTTTAATTGCGCCAGGGATTGCCGTTTCTATAGTAACTTTTTCACAAATTAATTTTTTACTGTCGCAAATTTTAATTGCGCCAGGGATTGCCTTTTCTATAGTAAATTTTGCAAAAAATAATTTTTTACTGTCGCAAATTTTAATTGCGCCAGGGATTGCCTTTTCCACAGTAAATATTTCAAAAAATAATTTTTTACTTTCGCAGATTTTAATTACGCCAAGGATTGCCCTTTCTATAGTAAATTATTCAAAAAATAATTTTTTACTGTCGCAAATTTTAATTGCGCCAGGGATTGCTTTTCTACAGTAAATTTTTCAAAAAATAATTTTTTACTGTCGCAAATTTTAATTGCGCCAGGGATTGCCTTTTCTACAGTAAATTTTTCAAAAAATAATTTTTTACTGTCGCAAATTTTAATTACGCCAGGGATTGCCTTTTCTATAGTAAATATTTCAAAAATTAATTTTTTACTGTCGCAAATTTTAATTGCGCCAGGGATTGCCTTTTCTATAGTAAATTTTTCAAAAACTAATTTTTTACTGTCGCAAATTTTAATTACGCCAGGGATTTCCTTTTCTATATTAAATTATTCAAAAAATAATTTTTTTCTGTCGCAAGTTTTAATTGTGACAGGGATTGCCTTTTCTACAGTAAATTTTGCAAAAAATAATTTTTTACTGTCGCAAATTTTAATTACGCCAGGAATTGCCTTTTCTATAGTATATTTTTCAAAAATTAATTTTTACTGCCGAAAATTCTAAATCCGCCAGGGATTGCCTTTTCTATAGTAAATTTTTCAAAAAATAATTTTTTACTGTCGTAAATTTTGATTACGGCAGGTATTGCCTTTTCTACAGTAAATTTTTCAAAAAATAATTTTCTACTGTCACAAATTTTAATTGCGCCAGGGATTGCCTTTTCTATAGTAAATTTTTCAAAAATTAATTTTTTACTGTCGCAAATTTTAAATCCGCCAGGGATTGCCTTTTCTACAGTAAATTTTTCAAAAAATTATTTTCTACTGTCGCAAATTTTAATTGCGCCGGGGATTGCCTTTTCTACAGTAAATTTTTCAAAAAATAATTTTTTACTGTCGCAAATTTAATTACGCCAGGGATTGCCTTATCCATAGTAAATTTTTCAAAATTAATTTTATACTGTCGCAAATTTTAATTGCGCCAGGGATTGCCATTTCTACAGTAAATTTTTCAAAAAATAATTTTTTACTGTCGCAAATTTTAATTGCGCCAGGGATTGCCTTTTCCACAGTAAATATTTCAAAAATTAATTTTTACTCTCGCAAATTTTAATTGCGCCAGGGATTGCTTTTCTATAGTAAATTATTCAAAAAATAATTTTTTACTGTCGCAAATTTTAATTACGCCAGGGATTGCCTATTCTATAGTAAATTTTTCAAAAATTAATTTTTTACTGTCGCAAATTTTAATTGCGCCAGGGATTGCCATTTCTACAGTAAATTTTTCAAAAATAATTTTTTACTGTCGCAAATTTTAATTGCGCCAGGGATTGCCTTTTCCACAGTAAATATTTCAAAAATTAATTTTTTACTCTCGCAAATTTTAATTGCGCCAGGGATTGCTTTTCTGCAGTAAATTTTTCAAAAAATAATTTTTTACTGTCGCAAATTTTAATTACGCCAGGGATTGCCTATTCTATAGTAAATTTTTCAAAATTAATTTTTTACTGTCGCAAATTTTAATTGCGCCAGGGATTGCCTTTTCTATAGTAAATTATTCAAAAAATAATTTTTTATTGTCGCAAATTTTAAATCCGTCATGTATTGCCTTTTCTATAGTAAATTATTCAAAAAATAATTTTCTACTGTCGCAAATTTTAATTGCGCCAGGGATTGCCTTTTCCACAGTAAATATTTCAAAAATTAATTTTTTACTCTCGCAAATTTTAATTGCGCCAGGGATTGCCTTTTCTATAGTAAATTATTCAAAAAATAATTTTTTACTGTCGCAAATTTTAATTGCGCCAGGGATTGCTTTTCTACAGTAAATTTTTCAAAAAATAATTTTTTACTGTCGCAAATTTTAATTACGCCAGGGATTGCCTATTCTATAGTAAATTTTTCAAAAATTAATTTTTTACTGTCGCAAATTTTAATTGCGCCAGGGATTGCCTTTTCTATAGTAAATTTTTCAAAAATTAATTTTTTACTGTCGCAAATTTTAATTGCGCCAGGGATTGCCTTTTCTACAGTAAATTTTTCAAAAAATAATTTTTTACTGTCGCAAATTTTAACTACGCCAGGGATTGCCTTTTTTATAGTAAATATTTCAAAAATTAATTTTTTACTGTCGCAAATTTTAATTGCGCCAGGGATTGCCTTTTCTATAGTAAATTTTTCAAAAATTAATTTTTTACTGTCGCAAATTTTAATTACGCCAGGGATTTCCTTTTCTATATTAAATTATTCAAAAAATAATTTTTTACTGTCGCAAGTTTTAATTGCGACAGGGATTGCCTTTTCTACAGTAAATTTTGCAAAAAATAATTTTTTACTGTCGCAAATTTTAATTACGCCAGGAATCGCCTTTTCTATAGTAAATTTTTCAAAAATTAATTTTTTACTGTCGAAAATTCTAAATCGCCAGGGATTGCCTTTTCTATAGTAAATTTTTCAAAAAATAATTTTTTACTGTCGCAAATTTTGATTACGGCAGGTATTGCCTTTTCTACAGTAAATTTTTCAAAAAATAATTTTCTACTGTCACAAATTTTAATTGCGCCGGGGATTGCCTTTTCTGCAGTAAATTTTTCAAAAAATAATTTTTTACTGTCGCAAATTTTAAATACGCCAGGGATTGCCTTTTCTATAGTAAATTTTTCAAAAAATAATTTTTTACTGTCGCAAATTTTAATTACGCCAGGGATTGCCTTTTCTATAGTAAATTTTTCAAAAATTAATTTTTTACTGTCGCAAATTTTAAATCCGCCAGGGATTGCCTTTTCTATAGTAAATTATTCAAAAAATAATTTTTTATTGTCGCAAATTTTAAATCCGTCATGTATTGCCTTTTCTATAGTAAATTATTCAAAAAATAATTTTCTACTGTCGCAAATTTTAATTGCGCCAGGGATTGCCTTTTCTATAGTAAATTTTTCAAAAATTAATTTTTTACTGTCGCAAATTTTAATTACGCCAGGGATTGCCTTTTCTATAGTAAATTTTTCAAAAATTAATTTTTTACTGTCGCAAATTTTAAATCCGCCAGGGATTGCCTACTCTACAGTCAATTTTTCAAAAAATAATTTTTTACTGTCGCAAATTTTAATTACGCCAGGGATTGCCTTTTCTATAGTAAATTTTTCAAAAATTAATTTTTTACTGTCGCAAATTTTAAATCCGCCAGGGATTGCCTTTTCTATAGTAAATTTTTCAAAAATTAATTTTTTACTGTCGCAAATTTTAAATCCGCCAGGGATTGCCTTTACTATAGTAAATTATTCAAAAAATAATTTTTTACTGTCGCAATTTTTAAATCCGCCAGGGATTGCCTTTTCTACAGTAGATTATTCAAAAAATAGTTTTCTACTGTCGCAAATTTTAATTACGCCAGGGATTGCCTTTTCTATAGTAAATTTTTCAAAATTTAATTTTATACTGTCGCAAATTTTAATTGCGCCAGGGATTGCCTTTTCTACAGTAAATTTTTCAAAAAATAATTTTTTACTGTCGCAAATTTTAAATACGCCAGGGATTGTCTTTTCTATAGTAAATTTTTCAAAAATTAATTTTTTACTGTCGCAAATTTTAAATACGCCAGGGATTGCCTTTTCTATAGTAAATTATTCAAAAAATAATTTTTTAATGTCGCAAATTTTAATTACGCCAGGGATTGCCTTTTCTATAGTAAATTTTTCAAAAATTAATTTTTTACTGTCGCAAATTTTAATTGCGCCAGGGATTGCATTTCCTTTAGTAAATTTTTCAAAAATTAATTTTTTACTGTCGCAAATTTTAATTGCGCCAGGAATTGCCTTTTCTACAGTAAATTTTTCAAAAAATAATTTTTTACTGTCGCAAATTTTAATTACGCCAGAGATTGCCTTTTCTATAGTAAATATTTCAAAAATTAACTTTTACTGTCGCAAATTTTAATTGCGCCAGTGATTGCCTTTTCTATAGTAAATTTTTCAAAAACTAATTTTTTACTGTCGCAAATTTTAATTACGCTAGGGATTTCCTTTTCTATATTAAATTATTCAAAAAATAATTTTGTACTGTCGCAAGTTTTAATTGCGCCAGGGATTGCCTTTTCTACAGTAAATTTTGCAAAAAATAATTTTTAACTGTAGCAAATTTTAATTAGGCCAGGAATTGCCTTTTCTATAGTAAATTTTTCAAAAATAAATTTTTTACTGTCGCAAATTCTAAATCCGCCAGGGATTGCCTTTTCTATAGTAAATTTTTCAAAAAATAATTTTTTATTGTCGCAAATTTTAATTACGGCAGGTATTGCCTTTTCTACAGTAAATTTTTCAAAAAATAATTTTCTACTGTTGCAAATTTTAATTGCGCCGGGGATTGCCTTTTCTACAGTAAATTTTTCAAAAAATAATTTTTTAGTGTCGCAAATTGTAAATACGCCAAGGATTGCCTTTTCTATAGTAAATTTTTCAAAAAATAATTTTTTACTGTGGCAAATTTTAATTACGCCAGGGATTGCCTTTTCTATAGTAAATTTTTTAAAATTAATTTTTTACTGTCGCAAATTTTAAATCCGCCAGGGATTGCCTTTTCTATAGTAAATTATTCAAAAAATAATTTTTTACTGTCGCAAATTTTAAATCCGCCATGTATTGCCTTTTCTACAGTAAATTTTTCAAAAAATAATTTTTTACTGTCGCAAATTTTAATTACGCCAGGGATTGCCTTTTCTATAGTAAATTTTTCAAAAATTAATTTTTTACTGTCGCAAATTTTAATTGCGCCAGGGATTGCCTTTTCTATAGTTAATTTTTCAGAAATTAATTTTTTACTGTCGCAAATTTTAATTGCGCCAGGGATTGCCTTTTCTACAGTAAATTTTTCAAAAAATAATTTTTTACTGTCGCAAATTTTAACTACGCCAGGGATTGCCTTTTCTATAGTAAATTTTTCAAAAAAATAATTTTTTACTGTCGCAAATTTTAATTACGCCAGGGATTGCCTTTTCTATAGTAAATTTTTCAAAAAATAATTTTTTACTGTCGCAAATTTTAATTGCGCCAGGGATTGCCGTTTCTATAGTAACTTTTTCACAAATTAATTTTTTACTGTCGCAAATTTTAATTGCGCCAGGGATTGCCTTTTCTATAGTAAATTTTTAAAAAAATAATTTTTTATTGTCGCAAATTTTAATTACGCCAGGGATTGCCTCTTCTATAGTAAATTTTGCAAAAAATAATTTTTTACTGTCGCAAATTTTAATTGCGCCAGGGATTGCCTTTTCCACAGTAAATATTTCAAAAAATAATTTTTTACTTTCGCAAATTTTAATTACGCCAGGGATTGCCTTTTCTATAGTAAATTATTCAAAAAATAATTTTTTACTGTCGCAAATTTTAATTGCGCCAGGGATTGCTTTTCTACAGTAAATTTTTCAAAAAATAATTTTTTACTGTCGCAAATTTTAATTACGCCAGGGATTGCCTTTTCTATAGTAAATTTTTCAAAAATTAATTTTTTACTGTCGCAAATTTTAATTGCGCCAGAGATTGCCTTTTCTATAGTAAATTTTTCAGAAATTAATTTTTTACTGTCGCAAATTTTAATTGCGCCAGGGATTGCCTTTTCTACAGTAAATTTTTCAAAAAATAATTTTTTACTGTCGCAAATTTTAACTACGCCAGGGATTGCCTTTTCTATAGTAAATTTTTCAAAAAAATATTTTTTTACTGTCGCAAATTTTAATTACGCCAGGGATTGCCTTTTCTCTAGTAAATTTTTCAAAAATTAATTTTTTACTGTCGCAAATTTTAAATACGCCAGGGATTGCCTCTTCTGTAGTAAATTTTGCAAAAAATAATTTTTTACTGTCGCAATTTTTAATTACGCCAGGGATTGCCTTTTCTATAGTAAATTTTTCACAAAATAATTTTTTACTGTCGCAAATTTTAAATACGCCAAGGATTGCCTCTTCTATAGTAAATTTTGCAAAAAATAATTTTTTCCTGTCGCAAATTTTAATTGCGCCAAGGATTGCCTTTTCTACAGTAAATTTTTCAAAAAATAATTTTTTACTGTCGCAAATTTTAAATACGCCAGGGATTGCCTTTTCTATAGTAAATTTTTCAAAAAATAATTTTTTACTGTCGCAAATTTTAAATAAGCCAGCGATTGCCTTTTCTATAGTAAATTTTTCAAAAATTAATTTTATACTGACGCAAAATTTAAATACGCCAGGGATTGCCTTTTCTATAGTAAATTTTCCAAAAAATAATTTTTTACTGTCGCAAATTTTAATTACGCCAGGGATTGCCTTTTCTATAGTAAAATATTCAAAAAATAATTTTTTACTGTCGCAAATTTTAATTGCTCCAGGGATTGCCGTTTCTATAGTAACTTTTTCACAAAATAATTTTTTACTGTCGCAAATTTTAAATCCGCCAGGGATTGCCTTTTCTATAGTAAATTATTCAAAAAATTATTTTCTATTGTCGCAAATTTTAATTACGCCAGGGATTGCCTTTTCCATAGTAAATTTTTCAAAATTTAATTTTATACTGTCGCAAATTTTAATTGCGCCAGGGATTTCCATTTCTACAGTAAATTTTTCAAAAAATAATTTTTTACTGTCGCAAATTTTAATTACGCCAGGGATTGCCTCTTCTATAGTAAATTTTTCAAAAATTAATTTTTTACTGTCGCAAATTTTAATTGCGCCAGGGCTTGCCGTTTCTATAGTAACTTTTTCACAAATTAATTTTTTACTGTCGCAAATTTTAATTGCGTCAGGGATTGCCTTTTCTATAGTAAATTTTTCAAAAAATAATTTTTTACTGTCGCAAATTTTAATTACGCCAGGGATTGCCTCTTCTATAGTAAATTTTGCAAAAAATAATTTTTTACTGTCGCAAATTTTAATTGCGCCAGGGATTGCCTTTTCCACAGTAAATATTTCAAAAAATAATTTTTTACTTTCGCAAATTTTAATTACGCCAAGGATTGCCCTTTCTATAGTAAATTATTCAAAAAATAATTTTTTACAGTCGCAAATTTTAATTGCGCCAGGGATTGCTTTTCTACAGTAAATTTTTCAAAAAATAATTTTTTACTGTCGCAAATTTTAATTACGCCAGGGATTGCCTTTTCTATAGTAAATTTTTCAAAAATTAATTTTTTACTGTCGCAAATTTTAATTTCGCCAGGGATTGCCTTTTCTATAGTAAATTTTTCAAAAATTAATTTTTTACTGTCGCAAATTTTAATTGCGCCAGGGATTGCCTTTTCTACAGTAAATTTTTCAAAAAATAATTTTTTACTGTCGCAAATTTTAAATCCGCCAGGGATTGCCTTTTCTATAGTAAATTATTCAAAAAATAATTTTTTACTGTCGCAAATTTTAAATCCGCCATGTATTGCCTTTTCTACAGTAAATTTTTCAAAAAATAATTTTTTACTGTCGCAAATTTTAATTACGCCAGGGATTGCCTTTTCTATAGTAAATTTTTCAAAAATTAATTTTTTACTGTCGCAAATTTTAATTGCGCCAGGGATTGCCTTTTCTATAGTTAATTTTTCAGAAATTAATTTTTTACTGTCGCAAATTTTAATTGCGCCAGGGATTGCCTTTTCTACAGTAAATTTTTCAAAAAATAATTTTTTACTGTCGCAAATTTTAACTACGCCAGGGATTGCCTTTTCTATAGTAAATTTTTCAAAAAAATAATTTTTTACTGTCGCAAATTTTAATTACGCCAGGGATTGCCTTTTCTATAGTAAATTTTTCAAAAAATAATTTTTTACTGTCGCAAATTTTAATTGCGCCAGGGATTGCCGTTTCTATAGTAACTTTTTCACAAATTAATTTTTTACTGTCGCAAATTTTAATTGCGCCAGGGATTGCCTTTTCTATAGTAAATTTTTAAAAAAATAATTTTTTATTGTCGCAAATTTTAATTACGCCAGGGATTGCCTCTTCTATAGTAAATTTTGCAAAAAATAATTTTTTACTGTCGCAAATTTTAATTGCGCCAGGGATTGCCTTTTCCGCAGTAAATATTTCAAAAAATAATTTTTTACTTTCGCAAATTTTAATTACGCCAGGGATTGCCTTTTCTATAGTAAATTATTCAAAAAATAATTTTTTACTGTCGCAAATTTTAATTGCGCCAGGGATTGCTTTTCTACAGTAAATTTTTCAAAAAATAATTTTTTACTGTCGCAAATTTTAATTACGCCAGGGATTGCCTTTTCTATAGTAAATTTTTCAAAAAATAATTTTTTACTGTCGCAAATTTTAATTGCGCCAGGGATTGCCTTTTCTATAGTAAATTTTTCAGAAATTAATTTTTTACTGTCGCAAATTTTAATTGGGCCAGGGATTGCCTTTTCTACAGTAAATTTTTCAAAAAATAATTTTTTATTGTCGCAAATTTTAACTACGCCAGGGATTGCCTTTTCTATAGTAAATTTTTCAAAAAAATAATTTTTTACTGTCGCAAATTTTAATTACGCCAGGGATTGCCTTTTCTCTAGTAAATTTTTCAAAAATTAATTTTTTACTGTCGCAAATTTTAAATACGCCAGGGATTGCCTCTTCTGTAGGAAATTTTGCAAAAAATAATTTTTTACTGTCGCAATTTTTAATTACGCCAGGGATTGCCTTTTCTATAGTAAATTTTTCACAAAATAATTTTTTACTGTCGCAAATTTTAAATACGCCAAGGATTGCCTCTTCTATAGTAAATTTTGCAAAAAATAATTTTTTCCTGTCGCAAATTTTAATTGCGCCAAGGATTGCCTTTTCTACAGTAAATTTTCAAAAAATAATTTTTTACTGTCGCAAATTTTAAATACGCCAGGGATTGCCTTTTCTATAGTAAATTTTTCAAAAAATAATTTTTTACTGTCGCAAATTTTAAATAAGCCAGCGATTGCCTTTTCTATAGTAAATTTTTCAAAAATTAATTTTATACTGACGCAAAATTTAAATACGCCAGGGATTGCCTTTTCTATAGTAAATTTTCCAAAAAATAATTTTTTACTGTCGCAAATTTTAATTACGCCAGGGATTGCCTTTTCTATAGTAAAATATTCAAAAAATAATTTTTTACTGTCGCAAATTTTAATTGCTCCAGGGATTGCCGTTTCTATAGTAACTTTTTCACAAAATAATTTTTTACTGTCGCAAATTTTAAATCCGCCAGGGATTGCCTTTTCTATAGTAAATTATTCAAAAAATTATTTTCTATTGTCGCAAATTTTAATTACGCCAGGGATTGCCTTTTCCATAGTAAATTTTTCAAAATTTAATTTTATACTGTCGCAAATTTTAATTGCGCCAGGGATTTCCATTTCTACAGTAAATTTTTCAAAAAATAATTTTTTACTGTCGCAAATTTTAATTACGCCAGGGTTTGCCTCTTCTATAGTAAATTTTTCAAAAATTAATTTTTTACTGTCGCAAATTTTAATTGCGCCAGGGCTTGCCGTTTCTATAGTAACTTTTTCACAAATTAATTTTTTACTGTCGCAAATTTTAATTGCGTCAGGGATTGCCTTTTCTATAGTAAATTTTTCAAAAAATAATTTTTTACTGTCGCAAATTTTAATTACGCCAGGGATTGCCTCTTCTATAGTAAATTTTGCAAAAAATAATTTTTTACTGTCGCAAATTTTAATTGCGCCAGGGATTGCCTTTTCCACAGTAAATATTTCAAAAAATAATTTTTTACTTTCGCAAATTTTAATTACGCCAAGGATTGCCCTTTCTATAGTAAATTATTCAAAAAATAATTTTTTACAGTCGCAAATTTTAATTGCGCCAGGGATTGCTTTTCTACAGTAAATTTTTCAAAAAATAATTTTTTACTGTCGCAAATTTTAATTACGCCAGGGATTGCCTTTTCTATAGTAAATTTTTCAAAAATTAATTTTTTACTGTCGCAAATTTTAATTACGCCAGGGATTGCCTTTTCTATAGTAAATTTTTCAAAAATTAATTTTTTACTGTCGCAAATTTTAATTGCGCCAGGGATTGCCTTTCCTATAGTAAATTTTTCAAAAACTAATTTTTTACTGTCGCAAATTTTAATTACGCCAGGGATTTCCTTTTCTATATTAAATTATACAAAAAAATGATTTTTTTCTGTCGCAAGTTTTAATTGCGACAGGGATTGCCTTTTCTACAGTAAATTTTGCAAAAAATAATTTTTTACTGTCGCAAATTTTAATTACGCCAGGAATTGCCTTTTCTATAGTAAATTTTTCAAAAAATTAATTTTTTACTGTCGAAAATTCTAAATCCGCCAGGGATTGCCTTTTCTATAGTAAATTTTTCAAAAAATAATTTTTTACTGTCGTAAATTTTGATTACGGCAGGTATTGCCTTTTCTACAGTAAATTTTTCAAAAAATAATTTTCTACTGTCACAAATTTTAATTGCGCCAGGGATTGCCTTTTCTATAGTAAATTTTTCAAAAATTAATTTTTTACTGTCGCAAATTTTAAATCCGCCAGGGATTGCCTTTTCTACAGTAAATTTTTCAAAAAATTATTTTCTACTGTCGCAAATTTTAATTGCGCCGGGGATTGCCTTTTCTACAGTAAATTTTTCAAAAAATAATTTTTTACTGTCGCAAATTTTAATTACGCCAGGGATTGCCTTATCCATAGTAAATTTTTCAAAATTTAATTTTATACTGTCGCAAATTTTAATTGCGCCAGGGATTGCCATTTCTACAGTAAATTTTTCAAAAAATAATTTTTTACTGTCGCAAATTTTAATTGCGCCAGGGATTGCCTTTTCCACAGTAAATATTTCAAATATTAATTTTTTACTCTCGCAAATTTTAATTGCGCCAGGGATTGCCTTTTCTATAGTAAATTATTCAAAAAATAATTTTTTACTGTCGCAAATTTTAATTGCGCCAGGGATTGCTTTTCTACAGTAAATTTTTCAAAAAATAATTTTTTACTGTCGCAAATTTTAATTACGCCAGGGATTGCCTATTCTATAGTAAATTTTTCAAAAATTAATTTTTTACTGTCGCAAATTTTAATTGCGCCAGGGATTGCCTTTTCTATAGTAAATTATTCAAAAAATAATTTTTTATTGTCGCAAATTTTAAATCCGTCATGTATTGCCTTTTCTATAGTAAATTATTCAAAAAATAATTTTCTACTGTCGCAAATTTTAATTGCGCCAGGGATTGCTTTTCTACAGTAAATTTTTCAAAAAAAAATTTTTTACTGTCGCAAATTTTAATTACGCCAGGGATTGCCTTTTCTATAGTAAATTTTTCAAAAAATAATTTTTTACTGTCGCAAATTTTAAATAAGCCAGCGATTGCCTTTTCTATAGTAAATTTTTCAAAAATTAATTTTATACTGACGCAAAATTTAAATACGCCAGGGATTGCCTTTTCTATAGTAAATTTTTCAAAAAATAATTTTTTACTGTCGCAAATTTTAATTACGCCAGGGATTGCCTTTTCTATAGTAAAATATTCAAAAAATAATTTTTTACTGTCGCAAATTTTAATTGCTCCAGGGATTGCCGTTTCTATAGTAACTTTTTCACAAAATAATTTTTAACTGTCGCAAATTTTAAATACGCCAGGGATTGCCTTTTCTATAGTAAATTATTCAAAAAATTATTTTCTATTGTCGCAAATTTTAATTACGCCAGGGATTGCCTTTTCCATAGTAAATTTTTCAAAATTTAATTTTATACTGTCGCAAATTTTAATTGCGCCAGGGATTGCCATTTCTACAGTAAATTTTTCAAAAAATAATTTTTTACTGTCGCAAATTTTAATTTCGCCAGGGATTGCCTCTTCTATAGTAAATTTTTCAAAAATTAATTTTTTACTGTCGCAAATTTTAATTGCGCCAGGGATTGCCGTTTCTATAGTAACTTTTTCACAAATTAATTTTTTACTGTCGCAAATTTTAATTGCGCCAGGGATTGCCTTTTCTTTAGTAAATTTTTCAAAAAAAAATTTTTTACTGTCGCAAATTTTAATTACGCCAGGGATTGCCTCTTCTATAGTAAATTTTGCAAAAAATAATTTTTTACTGTCGCAAATTTTAATTGCGCCAGGGATTGCCTTTTCTACAGTAAATTTTTCAAAAACTCATTTTTCACTGTCGCAAATTTTAATTACGCCAGTGATTGCCTTTTCTATAGTAAATTTTTCAAAAATTAATGTTATACTGTCGCAAATTTTAATTGCGCCAGGGATTGCCTTTTCTACAGTAAATTTTGCAAAAAATAATTTTTTACTGTCGCAAATTTTAATTGCACCAGGGATTGCCTCTTCTATAGTAAATTTTTCAAAAAATAATTTTTTACTATCGCAAATTTTAATTACGCCAGGGATTGCCTTTTCTATAGTAAATTTTTCAAAAATTAATTTTTTACTGTCGCAAATTTTAATTGCGCCAGGGATTGCCTCTTCTACAGTAAATTTTTCAAAAAATCATTTTTTTACTGTCGCAAATTTTAAATACGCCAGGGATTGCCTTTTCTATAGTAAATTTTTCAAAAAATATTTTTTTACTGTCGCAAATTTTAATTACGCCAGGGATTGCCTCTTCTAAAGCAAATTTTTCAAAAATTAATTTTTTACTGTCGCAAATTTTAATTGCGCCAGGGATTGCCTTTTCTATAGTAAATTTTTCACAAATTAATTTTTTACTGTCGCAAATTTTAATTGCGCCAGGGATTGCCTTTTCTATAGTAAATTTTTCACAAATTAATTTTTTACTGTCGCAAATTTTAATTGCGCCAGGGATTGCCTTTTCTACCGTAAATTTTTCAAAAAATAATTTTTTACTGTCGCAAATTTTAATTACGCCAGGGATTGCCTTTTCTATAGTAAATTTTGCAAAAAATAATTTTTTACTATCGCAAATTTTAAATACGCCAGGGATTGCCTTTTCTATAGTAAATTATTCAAAAAATAATTTTCTACTGTCGCAAATTTTAATTACGCCAGGGGTCGCCTTTTCTATAGTAAATTTTTCAAAATTTAATTTTATACTGTCGCAAATTTAATTGCGCCAGGGATTGCCTTTTCTACAGTAAATTTTTCAAAAAATCATTTTTTACTGTCGCAAATTTTAAATACGCCAGGGATTGTCTTTTCTATAGCAAAATTTTCATAAATTAATTTTTTACTGTCGCAAATTTTAATTACGCTAGGGATTGCCTTTCCTATAGTAAATTTTTCAAAAAATAATTTTTTACTGTCGCAAATTTTAATTACGCCAGGGATTGCCTCTTCTATAGTAAATTTTTCAAAAATTAATTTTTTACTGTCGCAAATTTTAATTGCGCCAGGGATTGCCTTTTCTATAGTAAATTTTTCACAAATTAATTTTTTACTGTCGCAAATTTTGATTGCGCCAGGGATTGCCTTTTCTACCGTAAATTTTTCAAAAAATAATTTTTTACTGTCGCAAATTTTAATTACGCCAGGGATTGATTTTCTATAGTAAATTTTGCAAAAAATAATTTTTTACTATCGCAAATTTTAAATACGCCAGGGATTGCCTTTTCTATAGTAAATTTTTCAAAAATTAATTTTACACTGTCGCAAATTTTAAATACGCCAGGGATTGCCTTTTCTATAGTAAATTTTTCAAAAAATAATTTTTTACTGTCGCAAATTTTAATAACGCCAGGTATTGCCTCTTCTATAGTAAATTTTGCAAAAAATAATTTTTTACTGTCGCAAATTTTAATTGCGCCAGGAATTGCCTTTTCTACAGTAAATTTTTCAAAAACTAATTTTTCACTGTCGCAAATTTTAATTACGCCAGGGATTGCCTTTTCTACAGTAAATTTTTCAAAAACTAATTTTTTACTGTCGCAAATTTTAGTTACGCCAGGGATTGCCTTTTCTACAGTAAATTTTTCAAAAAATAATATTTTTCTGTCGCAAATTTTAATTACGCCAGGGATTGACTTTTCTATAGTAAATTATTCAAAAAATAATTTTTTACTGTCGCAAGTTTTAATTGCGCCAGGGATTGCCTTTTCTACAGTAAAATTTGCAAAATATAATTTTTTACTGTCGCAAATTTTAATTACGCCAGGGATTGCCTTTTCTATAGTAAATTTTTCAAAATTAATTTTTTTCTGTCGCAAATTTTAAATCCGCCAGGGATTGGCTTTTCTATAGTAAATTTTTCAAAAATTAATTTTTTACTGTCGCAAATTTTAAATCCGACAGGGATTGCCTTTTCTACAGTAAATTTTTCAAAAAATAATTTTCTACTGTCGCAAATTTTAATTGCGCCGGGGATTGCCTTTTCTACAGTAAATTTTTCAAAAAATAATTTTTTACTGTCGCAAATTTTAAATACGCCAGGGATTGCCTTTTCTATAGTAAATTTGTCAAAAATTAATTTTTTACTGTCGCAAATTTTAAATCCGCCAGAGATTGCCTTTTTATAGTAAATTTTTCAAAAATTAATTTTTTACTGTCGCAAATTTTAAATCCGCCAGGGATTGCCTTTTCTACAGTAAATTTTTCAAAAAATTATTTTCTACTGTCGCAAATTTTAATTGCGCCGGGGATTGCCTTTTCTACAGTAAATTTTTCAAAAAATAATTTTTTACTGTCGCAAATTTTAAATACGCCAGGGATTTCCTTTTCTATAGTAAATTTTTCAAAAAATACTTTTTTACTGTAGCAAATTTCAATTACGCCAGGGATTGCCTTTTCTATAGTAAATCATTCACAAAATAATTTTCTACTGTCCTAAATTTTAATTGCGCCAGGGATTGCCTTTTATACAGTAAAATTTTTCAAAATTTAATTTTATACTGTCGCAAATTTTAATTGCGCCAGGGATTGCCTTTTCTATACTAAATTTTTCAAAAAAATAATTTTTTACTGCCGCAAATTTTAAATACGCCAGGGATTGCCTTTTCTATAGTAAATTTTTCAAAAAAATAATTTTTTACTGTCGCAAATTTTAATTACGCCAGGGATTGCCTTTTCTCTAGTAAATTTTTCAAAAATTAATTTTTTACTGTCGCAAATTTTAAATACGCCAGGGATTGCCTCTTCTGTAGTAAATTTTGCAAAAAATAATTTTTTACTGTCGCAAGTTTTAAATAAGCCAGCGATTGCCTTTTCTATAGTAAATTTTTCAAAAATTAATTTTATACTGACGCAAAATTTAAATACGCCAGGGATTGCCTTTTCTATAGTAAATTTTCCAAAAAATAATTTTTTACTGTCGCAAATTTTAATTACGCCAGGGATTGCCTTTTCTATAGTAAAATATTCAAAAAATAATTTTTTACTGTCGCAAATTTTAATTGCTCCAGGGATTGCCGTTTCTATAGTAACTTTTTCACAAAATAATTTTTTACTGCGCAAATTTTAAATCCGCCAGGGATTGCCTTTTCTATAGTAAATTATTCAAAAAATTATTTTCTATTGTCGCAAATTTTAATTACGCCAGGGATTGCCTTTTCTATAGTAAAATATTCAAAAAATAATTTTTTACTGTCGCAAATTTTAATTGCTCCAGGGATTGCCGTTTCTATAGTAACTTTTTCACAAAATAATTTTTTACTGTCGCAAATTTTAAATCCGCCAGGGATTGCCTTTTCTATAGTAAATTATTCAAAAAATTATTTTCTATTGTCGAAAATTTTAATTACGCCAGGGATTGCCTTTTCCATAGTAAATTTTTCAAAAATTAATTTTATACTGACGCAAAATTTAAATACGCCAGGGATTGCCTTTTCTATAGTAAATTTTCCAAAAAATAATTTTTTCCTGTCGCAAATTTTAATTGCGCCAAGGATTGCCTTTTCTACAGTAAATTTTTCAAAAAATAATTTTTTACTGTCGCAAATTTTAAATACGCCAGGGATTGCCTTTTCTATAGTAAATTTTTAAAAATTTAATTTTAT